>VYZT01041090.1:15400-26427 GCA_013400735.1 Pomatostomus ruficeps
AGGGGAGTTGTTGCTTTGGTTTGGGGGGGAGTGGTTTAAATGAGAAGAAAAAGACAAATTACTCCACCTACACAGCTGGTGCGCAAGTAATCTGCCTTTCTCTTTGTGGTTTCCTCTTTGCTTTACCAGAGATTTTTTTGAAATTAAGTTGCTATGCTGAAAACTGCATACAGAAACTAAGTGTTCTCCCTACTTCTTTTAACTGTAGGTGAACCAGTTCTAGGAATCTACTGCCCTAGGCAAAGTAGGAAATGAATGGTGTTCCAGCTCAGCTGCTTGTGCACCACAGTCTGTGAGCATTTCTCTGCTCTAGGCAACCACCTGCTTCGAATGCATTCCAGTGCCATCTGCCCCTTGGATGAGAGAATACACAGCCCTTACAAGAACCTCTGGTGACTTACACCAGAGAGTTACTATCTGCTATTATCTATGGTCTCCCAGTCATGAGACAGGATGAGGAAAGGGCAAGTACTTATTAGAGCAGGGGTTTATTCATATTTGGCTATTAGAAGTGAAAGCCCCCCAAAACGGCTCTCCAGTGTTAAGTAACTTAAAGTAATCAAAATTCATAAGGAAGGCTTTCCTACACAGACTTGAAGCATGAGAGAAAGGAGGGGTTCAGCTGAAGGAAAGGCACTTAAATCCAGTCAGTTAGCCAGGGCAATTGCAATCTTTACAGTTGTGGCCCTGTCACTTCATTTTCCCTTGGGCATCTTCCACCTGCTCTTTGTCAAACTTGCTTCTTGTGTTTTAATTTCACCTAAGTCATCTTGATCCTCTGAAACACTTTATTAACAAATAACATAAGTCAGCTACCTTGAACTGAAACAGAGCTTTTTCCTTTTGAAACCTACAGTTTAAGCTGAAGAGCAAGGCTTTCTGACCTAGTGGCTGACGGCACCTTTGTGGATAAGCACAGAGGAGAAGCTATGACATTTAAATGCTACAAGGTGGGTGCAAATGTTTCCAATGTGCCTCTGAAGACCTCTGAACCAACAGGATCTTCATCATGTCCCCGTGGAACTGCTGCAACAGCTACAGTTACAAAGGGGCTTCACAAGTGGAACTTGTCCCTAATTTGTAACACATGAACATCCCTGTTGTCTTGAGTTTTGTAGTTTTTTAATGTTTCTTTTTGCTGTAGTACTTTCTCACGCATGCTATTGTAAACATGGCTATGTTTTTGCTAACTGTCCTTGTTGTTTTCATTCCATTCTCCTAGACGGAGAAATGTGATAGATTTTTCCTTTTACCAGTGTGATTGAGAAGTAGTAATTTCTACCTCCAATCCACAGTGATTTCTAAAAACATATAAATAAAAGTCAAAGAAGTCAAAGAGTTCTACTCGCTCTTTTTTGACGCTCCTTTAGCTCTTTTGGCTCTCTCATTTGCCTCTCTCTTTTAGCTTTCCTTTTTAGCTCCCCTTTTTGGCTCCTCAGCCTGGTTGGCTACGTATGTTTGTGTCCATACAGTGCAACATCGACACATCCCCATTCTCAATTACAGCCCTTCATTTCAAATTGCCAATAGAAAGCTTTTTTTTTAATTTGTTGGGGTTTTTTTCTTTAGAATGTGCAAATCTGCTAAAAATTCAGTTGATTCAGGTCTGGGGCGGAGAAGAAGAGATCTTTTAAAATTTCAGTAAGTAGTTTAAAGCTCATTTTCCCTTTTCCCTTCATACCTGTGTGTTTGAAAAAGCAAAATCCATTTGTTACTTCCCAATTTATCAACAAAACAAGCCTGACATTAATTGCATTTTGTTATTACAAGAGGAGGTCATATGTGCTTTTCTTAACAGAGTTTGCAGCTCTTATTTTTATAGATATTCCATGTGGGCTAAATAACATTAGGAAAGCTAAGGTCAAAGCCCAATCATTTCAAAGGAATAAAGAGAAAAATTTACAAGACATCTGGTGAGAACAGTTTATAAGGGGAAGCAAGGCTTTTCTTCCGAGATTACAACAACTGAAGCCTAAATTGGGGAAGAAATCCCAAAGGGAGACACACTCCACTTGGTAAATCAATACTGCTCAGAGATGCAACAGATTTGATCCTGAATTTCAAATAGATGATAGCATCTCACATTCTAGGAAACTTCCCTACAAACACAAAGTTTTGATTTCCATAAAGCACCTTGGGATTTCCTCTCCCTTAAGCTGTTCTCCTCTTTTCCTGCAATAGAGCAGTCCGATGTCCTGTTTAGGGGTTTGCCACTTCCAGGTCATCCCAGCTATTGGTCACCATCCCATACCTGCCCTCACAGATATATTCTCCCAGGTCTGCTAGTGTAATTGCTTGTGAAATCATTTCCTTAAGCAACTTCAAAGTTATTTGCCTGGGTTAAACATTCTTTTTCTAAACCAACTGATTTTAACCACTGATGATTCAGCAGCCTGGAAAGGAAGCTGATCCAGCCCAACTATCAGCCCTACCCGGGGCTCAGAGTCGGTGTTTCTCTACTGAGTCTATTAATCCAGCTCAAGTGTTCCTACAGCTGAACATGAAACTACAGCTAAGGCAGCACTGAATCATGACTGCAGCAGAATAAGTGACATGGGGCTGAAAATCCAATAAACCAGCACTGCCACTAAACTTTGTATTGTGTAAACATAGCACGGATATACACAGAGGACTTTTATAAGTCATTGTGTCTGCCCATATATATTTTCTCAGGTAACACACACAGTTGGCTAAGAGTTACTCTGTATGTGCAAAAACACCTGTGTAAAAAGCTTTTCTACTGAGCATTCCCTAGGCTATCTGCATCTCAGAAATAACTTTATGCAATCCTACACCCACCTTGGGCAAGATCACTGTGAGAGAAGGATCATATTACACCTCTCCCACTCATCCACTCCCTCCCCTCCCAAATACCAAAAGCTGGCAGTAGGTTTAAAGTTGTGGGTATCTGCCCCAGAGATACCAAGCTCTCAACACCAAATGAAACAGTCATCAAGAGGTGTTAAGTTTCAGTAACTGCTAAATCTGAGCTTAATTTAAATTTTCGTGCTAGTCTGGAGATTGTTAGTGCCATCCAGACACTGTTTGTTTGTTTTGCTACCCAGTTCCGTGCTGACTGCCAAACCCCGCTCCCTGTGGGAGGCAGTACAGGTGGCTGAGACCCCATGAACCCATCCAGAGAAGGGCACCAGCACTCAGCCTCTCACCTCTGTGTGCTCCACCCCACAAGCTGTAATATTGCCTGCAAATGCATTAGCAAATGTCCTCTTTTACAGGTTATATGGCAGGACAGATGCTGGGTGTCAGGATGATAAATGGCCCGATTTTGGCAATTCTAAAATATAGGCACAGTGAGATAGGGATGAGTGCAGCATATCACAAAGTATACAGCCCAGAAAAAACCCCATCTAGTGTATAAACAGAAAGTTTCACACTTTGCACTAATTCTTATTAGTGTGAAAAAACACACCTCTCTGAACCACAGAAAACTATGTACAATTGCTCAAAAGCCTGCACACAAATGTCCAACTCTCTACATTTGTTGAAATGTTGACTGCAGCTATATACATTGGTTGTTTTTAAAAAGGCATTCCATTACTTTGCCTTACATGAAAGGTAGAACATTAAGGCTCTCTCTAATCAGATCTTTTCCCCTTAGAAAACTTAGGGTTATCCAGCAGTTTCATTACAGTTCCATATTAAATGATTTAATGTCATAAGATCATCATCGTCTTTTAAGTGACACTATAGGGATGGGAAAAGAAAAAAACAAGAACAAACCAAAATAAAATCCAATCCTATCTGTATGGCACAGAAGAAGAAAGTAAAGTAAATGTGTTCTAATTTGCTGGCTTTTTTCTTTTTGTCTTCCTTCTATTTACTTTTAAAGCATAATTAGCTGGTCCCTCTTCTCCCTCTCTATTTCAACAAATTTAGTTCCGGGGAGAAATCTGCTGGGAATCCTGCCAAGAGTTCACTTTAGGTAGGGCTAAAAACTGCTGATATTAGTCCTTCTCAATATCTGCAACACCTAGCTTCAACAGTGTTCATACATCAAATCTGCATCATCTGCTTTAATTACCCCATATTTCCATCAGTCTCCTTCTATTACTCTACCTCCTGTAATAGTATTTATGCTGCTGTGGAATCTGAGGCTGGATTTTATATATCTTCAGTAACGTTGCAGTTAAGTAGTCTGTCATGACATCTTGTCCCCAAAAAACAATGTTATTCAACTGGCTTTATAGATGCTAAAGATGCTGTGGACAACCCCCTCTTCCTCCTCTCAGTAACTTAATCAACTATTATGAATATCACACACTGTCTAGATTCTTTCCCTTTAGCACCCATTTCAGCCTTGTCCCCAAATATGTATTTGAAGACTATGATCTATTATTTGCATGGCTTCAAGTTAGAGAAAAACTGTACATGGCCAGCTGAAATATCTATAGCCTGTAGGTTTGCCTCAGGCTAAACTATCTCCTGTACTAGTAGTCAAAGCAAGTACCTTCTCATTTATTAAAGATGTGTTGCATTCACATATCTCCAGCAGCTGCTGTGGTTAACTGCATAAAAGATAAACTACTGTCAACCATTTTGGATGAGGTTCACATCAGACTTTTAGCTCCCATCTCAAAAAACAGGTTAGAAAGAAACAAATTTAGATATTTTAATTTTTTTTAATGACCATCTGGAATGATTTAGAAATATCATCTAGAAATCAGGGCCTCAAAAAAACAGGCATAATACAAACAGGCTCAAGTTCACAGCTCTTTGGAACAGAGATCTCGGTCCAACCATAGGATAGTCAGAACAAATAGAGTAAGGTCATGATTAAATCTTACTCTTTAGGCCAGTGTCCTTAATTTAGCCATTTGGATTTAAAGGTAACATGGCAAAATCCTTTCCACAACTATGGGTAGTATCATATCCAGCACATGAGAGGACTTCGCGCTGTGTTTCAGCGACCCAAGCACTACTGTTCAGCACATGAATATTCCTCAGCCTGTCACAGTATAGAAATAACACACCAGATCTGTAGGCAAATAGCTGGAACATTTCCAGGTCTCGTTCAGAAGAGGACATCACTGATCATCCATCAATACCATAGTGTCACCCTGTGCACTTCAAGGAAGCTACACAGACGAAAAGTCAGGCCCAGGCCGAAACCCATGAAGGTCCCACAGTTTTCTTTCAAGAGCTGGTGTGCTGGAAGCCAGCATTAACTGAAGACTTAGCTGGTTTTTCCCCACTTGGTCCCTGTCAAATTCAGTGGTTTCTAGCTCACACAGAAACAATATTCTAATATTCACATGGCTGTGACTGGAAGGCAGAAGTACACTTAACTTTTTCCTCAGAATTTATTCCTAATAGCCCCATTTCTGCTCCGGTGCTTCTCATGCCAAGTCTTTAGGAACAGGTGGAGATTTTCCTTTATCATGCTACTCTCTAGGGCTTTCTGTTCTGACAATAGAGCCCTAAACTGCTTTTAGAACCTCCTCCAGACCCATCAACTTCATAAAGCATGCAAGGGCAGAAGCCAACCAGCCCAAAATCTCATCTTTTGATAAGAAAAAATCACTACATGAACTGTCTGCATGGTTTCAGGTAAAAACATTGCAAATGACCTCAGAATGCTCCCAGAGCACAGCATTTATACCTACATGCCCTCTTGTTACAGGGCCTTTTGTGTAAAAACCTGTTAAAGAAAAAATTAAAAATAATTTTAGAAAACCAAACCAAAGCCAGAAAACCTCAGCTGGTAGAGTTTCTACAGTCTTCCTGAGTATTCTATTTCAGCATCCAGCTCTCTTTAGCTGAGAAGTTCCCTCAGCATCTCAGCTCAGAACACCATTATTTTGAAACCTAGTAACATGATGCTGGAAAAAGCCTCAAGTTTAACAGCTCAACATTTAATCTCAACATTCCTAAAATAAGTAGTTTTCTGAAAATGCTGTAGTGCACATTTAATAGAACAGACACACATTTAATGGGAATAAGACCTGCTTGCAGAAGTCAAGGATCTGGTCCTTAGCCCCAGGCAGGGGTTTGGGGGGAAATTAAATTCTTTAAGTTAATTCAAGTCTAGTTTGTCATGAATAAGATACAGAGAGACCAATGATACCCCCACAAGAAGAGCAAAAGGCAAAAGATAAAGCTTGAGAGAAAACTACTTGATTAATTTCAGAGCTGAAAATATTTATCTTCTGATAGTTCTGCAATAGTAACTTTTCCTCTGTTGTTCAGGATGACTAATATACTACAGATACGATATTTTATCTGATGGATACAGATTCAGTACAGTGAGAGCTACTCCTTGCAGTGCTGTTGAAGAGGTGCATGCTGATAAACCTTGAGATGGTCTTGTTCTGAAGCTCAGGCAAACCAGAAATCAGCTTACTCATTAAAAGGCAGCTCTTAAAAATTGTGTATGGAAATCTTATGCATAAACTAGTTTGCAATAAGCTGAAATTTTACCAATAGTCTTGCTGACAAAATGTGGTTTCAAGTCACACAAGTCAGAATCAGAATTAGAACAACTCTGATATGTCAAGAAACAATAATTGCATTATATCATTTTCTTAAACTACCTGTATATTTAATATCAAAGAGGACAGTATTGAAAAGTGGGTTTCTGGAGTTCTTGTCTCTACTTTAGCTTATACATTTTTCCTTCAGTTTTATGGTCAAGAGCCTACACTAGAACCTGGACTCATTCCTCAGCTCTGCAGTTTAATTCCTGGGGGACCTCTGTCAGTCATTTAACCTTTTTTAAGCCAGGCTCTCAATTACTTCTGTATCTGTCAACTCAATTGCTCTGTCTCTGAAGAGCACTGATAGTACTTACCACATCCTGCTTTTGCTTTTCTCACCAGATAGCAAACTTTTTGAGCAAGGACTAATTCTTAACACCTGTCAATACACCTAGCATGCTGAGGTCCTGGCAGATGGCTCAACCAAACAAAACACCCCAACTTCCTTTCCCTCCACAATTACAAGAAACTCCCAAATGTTGCTTGATTACGCATTATGATTTTTTTTCCAGATCCATTTTTTTCCTCCAGGACCTTCTAGCATCATTTTATGTGGAAGAAGGCTGCTAATCTTATAGCAAAACAGAGGGAGGGCCTCATGCATCAACCACCAAGCTGTACTACACCTCCTTGCAGTGCAAGCAAGGTTGGTTTGTGTATCCAGTGGAGGAAATGCTGCTCAGCAGAAGAGTCACCATCCATGTTCCAGAAGAGTCAAGCACAGAAACAGCTTTTGCACTGAAGCCAGTTCAGGACCAACAATTTGAATGATTTTAAAAGATAACCCAATGTGAGTCTCCTGTACAAAAGCAGGACATATTTTCTAACCCCAGTACAGCAGATATGTCAACCCAGAAAGTGATCAAAGTATGCCAGAGTTAGAAGACCCTCCACTGATCCCTACCCTACCCTTACTACTGGCCTCTGTGGCAGAATTACACAGTAACAGCCTGGGGTGCACAACAGGTAAAATGAGATGAGTTGACTGTCCCTTTTGCGTTATTTCCCAGCTTAGATGGCAAAATAAATAGGCTAGTTAATGATATTTAACCTAGTATCAGCTTCTGGCTACAAAGATACAGAATTTTCTATGGACACTGCTGCTCTCCACCACACAGCAGTGGAATTACAATCACTTGGGCTCATTGCTACTGACAGCAGCTTGATTTAAGGGCTCAGGCATACCTGAGATATTCCACTAAGTACCTATTTAACCAATATGTTCTGAAGACAACTACACATCTGTTCTGCTCAAATCTTCCTAAGATAGTCTACATTTTTCATTTCCACTTGTTACTGTGCCTTGGACCCTCACAGTTTTTCAAAAGAACAAGCCCTTGCCTTTCAGCACTGTGATTATAATCATCTGACTAGCAAAAAGGCTAAAAAAGTGAAGTACATAAAAATGTGGGCTCTTTTCCAAGTTAGATACTTGACTCCTTTCATCAAATCCATAGCAAAACACTTGAGTTTTCAATGCCATAACTTCAATTTCCAATTGATCTGGCAATGTACAGAGACAGAGAAAAGGAGAGTGTGTAAAGTCTCCTTAAAACAATTTCCTTAATTTTCATTCAAATACTAGCATTCAAAAAAATACCACACTATATCCATGCTAGTAATCAAATTCCATTGGTAAGACATGAAATTCTTATCTAGCACAAGCTCTTTCCAAAGATCCCATTAAGACATGACAGGAATCACAGACAAAAGCCTGAGGCAGGCACACAAATTCTAAGAATGAGCTAAAATACCTGTTAAATTTTACAACCTAATATTGCAAGAATTCATAAAAATATATAAAAAGTTACCGTTATTTTGCCAAAATAATGTTCTGTGAACTTCCACTTTTTCTTCATGCCGGAATCCCTGCAGTTATTTTTCTAACATTTTTTTTACTCATATCAGAAATTAATATGGCTCATCAGAGCAGCTTTGGTGTGATGGTTCTGTGCTAAGATAATACCCCATGTATAATAATTTACATTAAATCTTTTTGCTAAATACATATTGTTCCCATCAGTGAACAAACAGCCTATCCAAACATCCAGATAATTTGTTTTAACAACATGTTACTGTTCCCGGGTAATGCAACAAAGCAGGCAATCACAGATGAGTGAGCAATATGCCAATAAAATTGAAAGAAATAAATTAGTATCATGGTAACACATGTGTCTTCACAATTAATAAATTCCACTCCATCAGTCTGTGATTTAATTATGCATTATGTATAGGGCTACCATGAATCATTCATGTACTCTGTTAACTAAATGGCTAAAAACAAAGCTTATGATGAGAATATTTGCATAAGTTTATGAAGAGTAGGATCCTTAATTAATTTTTAGTTCTTAGGGGGGTTTTTTTGAGGGAAAAAGGGGTCTTTTGGGGGTGTTACCTGGGTTTTTAGAGGGGGGCGTGTTTTGTTCTGGTTTAGGGTTTGTTTTTTAATAAAAACTATGTACCTTTTGGCCAAACATAGCTTTCTGTTCACTTCAGATGCAATTAAGTGTGTTTTTACTGCAACAGTCCACAGCTAAAGGCACTAAGCAATTCCTTAATGCGCTCCTTTTCAGGAAATCCAGCTCTGTCCAGTGTCTGCCAGCAGAACCCTAAATGAGGTTGCTCAAAGTCCTGTGTCTCTTGTGTCCCTGTGGTCTCCTCATTCTCCTCACACTATTGCTCCTTTCTGTCAAGAACCATCTCTATCAGGACTTCCCATCTCTGACAGGGCTGCAGATTAAGATGTAATGCCTCCTGCAGAGGAGGAAGGCACCTGTAACAGGAGCAGAACACCACGCAGGCAGTCAGACTCGAGACTTGTATCTCGAGCAGTGGAAAGAATAATACTCAGCCATTCTCTGCTTGGAGGAATTATTCACTCCCTTACGTTCAGGCCTAATGAAGGGATTTACCCTTAACAGTGTCTGCTTTAAAGATCACTCTAAGAGTATTTTGCTTAACTATAGTGAGTTATAGATGAAGCACTGATACAAGCACACATGACTATTTAGGGTTTGCTGCTTGTCACTAAGACCTAAGTTATCTGAAATCACAGGAAGATTCAACAGGATCAAGCATTTTAAGAGGCAGGAAACCCTTGCAAAGGCAAAATAAGAGCAGGAGGTCTCCTCCCATACATCACTTATGGCAGATTTTCCTCTCGTCTTATTAGACTAAAACTTCACAACAATTATGTGAAGACAAAGATGGTCTTGTTCCTGAAGCTACTTAATACAATTCTTCTACTTCCTTTTAACGTCTATATTATGAATATGGCACGAACAAAGGGTTCTGAGATTTCAGTCATATGATAAAAAGTTTGATATTTCTATATGTCTTTTGAAAGTTTATCCAGATTCATTCTCTCATTTCCAGCGAGTTTTCCTGAATAGTACAAGAAAATGCTGTGACTCCATCACTTCTTGACTGCAGCTGATAGCCTAAGGAGCCCTTTATGCTAACCCCAGTAGTAAAATGCCGAGAGTGACCATTACTTATGTACTTAAACAGGAACAAAGAGGAGCATTTGGCTGGAGTTAAAATTGGATTCGTTGACTTATTTGTCCAGAAATACTAAAACAGATTACCAAATACATCCTGCCCTAAGTTGCAAAGTAGAAATACGGTGTGCTCTGACCCTCTACTCAAGCAGTTTTATCTGAAACATCCTGAACACTCCAGATCCTTATACAACACACTGCATCTGGCCTAAGCAATCTGCAGCATGTCCTAATACAGAAACTGCAATCTCCAAGGCTCCAGTACTCCTTAAAAAGTATATACTGTCCTGCAAGTCTCCGGGGAGGGGATAGTAGGAGACCACCTCCCCTCTCACCACAAGAGCAGCTTTTCTTTCCTGATATTCCTGAAGCTATCTTCCTGTGCAGCCTTCTAGTCCTGCAGGAGCAGAGGAACAGAACATCTCCCCCTCTCCCACTGCTGGTTTCCTCACTAAGTGCACTGCCAACAAAAGCTTGGTGGACCTGCCCCAGTTACAGAGTCAGCTGGTAAAGGATGGCTCCAAAATACAGTAGGTACTGCTAAGGCCACTTTACAGAGTTTTCTGCATAATGCAATAAGCTAAACCCCTCAAAAGGGCATACATGTTCACATCTAGAAATTATACTCTGGCTCATTGCCAGTTGAAGGGCAGTGGAACCCTATGTGTGTTTATTAAAAGTTGCAGAGCTAGTGTCAGGTGACAGTAATAATTTCAACTGTGTAACTGCTACAAAGAGCCTGGAGGATCAGGAGCAATTTTATCCACTGAGAAAAAAGTGATTATTTTGGGAGATGGGGTGAAAAATGTAACTGTTATCAACAGGATACATATTTGGGGATTTCAGGATTATCTAATCCAGTTTGAGCACGTTAAAGTTTCGAGAATGCAGGCAGCATCTTCTCTTCAATAGCCTGGTCCTTGGAGGAACAAATCCCGAGTTCCATTAGAAGGTGCCTGCAGGTATGTCTGGAAACACACAAACCATGAGACTTAATGCAAGACTCTGAGTCAAAGGAACATTTTGAATATCT
>VYZT01041092.1:0-26083 GCA_013400735.1 Pomatostomus ruficeps
AGCACCGACAGAACCCAAGGGAGCTGAGACTCCATGGACGGTCAAAACTGACACTGATAATAAATAAACTGATCAATCACACTGAGGCAAACCCAAAACCCTGAGTATGTTAACAGAATAATTCATATTTATGCCCCATCAGCTCCTACAAACCCAGGGTTTAACCCTGACAGACTTTCCCAGGTGGGGACCTCAGCACCGACAGAACCCAAGGGAGATGAGACTCCACGGACCCCTGAAAGGCCAAAAATGACACTGATAACAAATAAACCTGATAAATCACACTGAGACAAACCTAAAACCTCAACTGTAGTAATAAAATAATTCATATTTATGCCCCATCAGCTCCTACAAACCAGGGCAGGTTTAGCTCTGACAGACTTTCCCAGGTGGGGACCTCAGCACCGACAGAACCCAAGGGAGATGAGACTCCAAGGACCCATGGACGGTCAAAACTGACACTGATAATAAAGAAACTGATCAATCACACTGAATTTCGCTTTCCAGATCAGGGAGGAGTAGACACTGCTTGCTCACAAAATAACTACTGATTTAGCTGCTATTTTTCCCATTCTCTTCTTAATAATTCCATGGAGTAAATGTTTTAGAGCTCCATCTTCCACACCTAAAGGCCGATTTTATGCACGTGGCATCAATTTATACAGAGCGTGTTTGCCTGCACAGTCATCCAGCCTCCTTCCCCTCCCCTAATCCCACCCCGAGGACACCACTCTACGTTCTGAATTCATCTTATTCAGAATAAACAAGTTCTGTGTGCCACCAGCTTCCAAACTCCGGGCTTCTTGTTGTGTTTGAGCCCGTCCAGGAGCTCCTGGAATGTTTGGGATGGACCCTCCTGAGCCTGGAGGTGCTGAATTCCTGCTCATCCTTTAGGTAAAAACCACAAGAACCAAAAAACCCCTCAAAGTGATTTTTCCCTTTGTGCTGAGAGGTCTTGAACTGAGACGACTTCCACCTTCTTACCCCAGCAACCTTCGACCGACCACTGCACAACTGGAAAGTTGGAGGTCCAGAGGGGAAACGGGAATATCTGCAAGATCCCCGAGCATTTTTCATTCAGCATCCCCCTTTCCCTCCAGGGTTTATCGCCTCTCATCGATGTCTCTGCCTCAGGAACAATTAACGGCTCTAATTGCCAGAGCTGTCACTCATTCATCGCACATCAGCACCCAGGTGGGGTTTTTAATAACTTCTCCTATACACAATTCCTTTTCCAGTGCACACTTCCATTATTTCGTAGATCCCAAATTATTTCCAAGGAATTGTCATATTTCACATGGGCATTTTTGACAAGTTCTTTTCATTTTTTAGGAAGTCAGAGCTGGACTACGACTGAAATGGCAACAATAACACCCCACCCCACCCAAAAAAAAAACCCCAAAACAAACAAAAAACCAAAACAAGCCCATGCTAAATATGCTAAATACTAATAATTAGTCCAGGGAATGGCCTGTGCATTCCTTACTAGTGAAACACACCCTCCTGCTGCACTCCACCCCAAAAATGAAGAATTTTCTGCTTTTAAAGCGATAAATCCAAACTGTCGTTTCCACAATAAGAATTTGGCTTTGCATATCACTTCCACCTCCAGATTTGCTGTTTTTGCTTTACATAAACACACAGAGCAGCTGCTGGGAGACAAAATGCAGATGGGTGAGGTACCAGTAACAGCTCAGTAGCTCTGCTTAGTAAGAGGGATTGTGGATCTGAAAACCTGCTGCCTTTAAAAAGAAATAAATTAGCAGTGTGGTAATCTTCAGTGCATGGTATTTGCATAAAATTAAATTAAAATTAAATGTGGGCCTGCTCAGGGCAGCTCTGTCCTCGCTCTGCTCAGGGAACCAGCGTCACCTGCACGAACAACGCCCTGCAGCAGGAATTTGAAGCCAAGACCCCTCACTTTGGGTGTTTGGATGGTTGATGAGGGTGTCATTTTTCAGGTTTCAGACTCCTGCTAAATTCCAAAGCCTTGGATCGCTGCCATCCTGTCCCCAGGAGAGCCCAGACCGCCTTTTCCTCAGCGGATGATTTGGGGGTCGCTTCAAACCGTGCAGCTTTTGTCAAAGCCTTTTTGTTTTTTCTTCCCACCCCCCTAAACCAAAAAAATGCGAGAAAAGCAAACTCAAGCAAGAAACTAAACGACCTGGATAACTGCATTTCCCCACTGCCAGCAACAACCTGAATATTTGGGATTTTAAACCCACTTAGGAACGCCATCACGATACACTACGGGATGCTCAGGACTGTTTAAAATCCTCCTGGGGCTGCCCCAACTCTGCGGAGGAGCTGATTTTGCTTCGGGAGGGGAGGAAATGGGGCAGACCCGCGTTGGGGGCCTCACCTGCGGGGTAGCGCTCGATGACGGGCCAGTTGTCCACCTGCAGGGTGGCGTTGCCCCCGCTGCGCGTGAAGCGCACCACGTGGTACTTCCCGTCGTTGATGATGGCGTTCATCTCCTCGATGGCGATGTCGTCCGTGCCCACGTTGAACTTCACGCCGATCTTCCCCTGGTGCTGCATGTTTGAAAGAGAAAAAATTTAAAAAACCCAAAAAAAATCAGTAAAAACCAAACAAACAACAAAACCAAAATGAAACAAAAAAACCTCCCAAACCAACCAAAGAACCACATAAAAAACCTCCCCAAACCCCCCCAAAAACACAAACCCAAACAAACAAAAAAACCACACAAAAAAAACCAAAAACCAAATCAAAACATAAAAACAAACAAAAACCCCCAAAACAAAAAAACCACACCAAAAAAACCAAAAACCAAACCAAAACATAAAAACAAACAAAAACCCTCCAAAACAAAAAAACCACACCAAAAAAACCCAAAAAACTCCCAAAACAAAAAAAACCCCAAACAAAAAAACCCCACAAAAACAGAACACCCCAAAAAACCAAACCAAAAAACAAAAACCTCCCAAAAACCAAAACAACACAAAAAAAACCCAAAAAAAACCCCCCGAAAACCCAAGAAAAAACCAACAAAAAACCCCCAAACAAACAAACAAAAAAAACCAAACAAAAAAAAAAGAGGAAGAAGGAAAAGAAGAAGTAATTAAGAGTTGTTCTAGAAGAAATTGAGACTGTGTGTCGCACAGGGGAAGGTTTCTAACGACACTTTCCCCTCTCAGACGGAACTTCTGAAGGTTCGTGTGTGACAGTGACAAACCTGACGGCTCAGACGCCCTTTTGGTGGAGAATTGATATTCCAAATGAGCTATTGATATTCCAAAGGAGTTATTGATATTCCAAAGGAGTTATTTCATCAAACTGAGCGCTCTCCTTTTCCAAGAGATTCGCATCAAGGTGAGGAGGGGGGAAGATGGGGGAAAGCTCAGGGTTTGTGTCTTTGTCCTCTCCCTCCATGAGGATTAAACAGAAATTTCCCCTTTAGACTTTCAAAACAGAAACGTCACTTGGAAGAGACACGAGAATTTCCTGGCCATAAAAGCCAAGTGCCAGCCCTTTTTTCAAACCTCATGCATACTCGGAGTCTTCACAACTGATAACAAAAAAGGAGAATTTATTTTTCCTGTTGGCACCACGTTGCAGTGATTCTGAATCCGGAGCCAAGCTCACCCTGGCTGATCAGCCAGGAGTTCCCCGCTCAGAGCCGGGGAGCGGGGAAAGGCCTCTGCGGACACGGGGCTGGTGGAACTGTTCCCTCACTCTTCTCTGGGATTCACCCATAAACTCCTGTGCCTGGCTGCACTCGGAGCTAAGGGCACTTCCCACGCACATCCGTACCCGGGACCAAGGCAGTGCATTTTCCACATGATCGCCAAATTGCCATATTTTCATTTTTATTGATTTTTAATTATGAATATGCTCGCTCTAATGGGACACCTGCCAGCCTTGGCTGCATAGCAAAGCGGGAGAAATTTTCCTTTATCGCTCATTCACTCAGAATAATCTTAAAAGTCATCCTGGCTGGCAGAACAGCCTCAGAGAGACGCTGGAGGAGAGGTTCCTTCTGCGGGGAATCTCTGTGCATCACTAAACGCTGCAATAAATCAGCACTGCTGCTGTTGAGTGATGCTGGCCCTGCCCATGACCCCGACCAGCACAAACTCACATCCCCACAAGCACAGATCATTTCCGAGCCGCCCTGGTGAAAACCAGCCCTGTGCACAGAGCCCATGGAATTCACTGCGCTGTTCAAACTCCCAGCCTGGGTTTCCTTTCCTCAGTGTCACCCAGCTGGGAGGGAACACAAAAATGAATTAAATTCCTTTTCCCTTTATCTGTTCCATGCCACAGTAACGGAGCGGGGTCGTGAGGGAGGTGGGAGAGTTCCCAGGAAAGGCCAGAGAGAGGCTGCACCTCCAGGAGAGGAGGATGCACTCCAAGGAGTGCCTTAAACAAACACCGTGTCTGTGGGCATCGTTTTGAACCTCAGACCTGAGTTTTAAACTCTGCATTATTGGTGTATTATTTTTTTTTTACTACCTGATGAGGAATTCCTGGGACAACACAATCCCCCGAACAAGCGGCCCCCAAAATGCAGGAGTCACCCGAGACAGATGGTGCAGAGCCCACGGCAGCAGCTGCTGCATCTTATTATCCACTCAGCATCGTTGCTGCAGCACAGAAAATGACATTTTTCTGAGAAAACATGCACTAAAGAGCGGTTTAATTAGCCAGGCCTTGATGGGGCATTTCCTGCGAACCAGGATGGTTCACAGAAATACCCTGACCTTTCCAGGGGTTCCAGCCACGGTGAGCTGCTGTGCATGGTCTGAAGAGCTGCTTTTCACCAAAAACAGCATCATTGGAAGGAAACAAAGCCTGAAGCCGTGGCCAAGGCAGCTCACAGGCCTGGCTTTGCTCTGCACACTCATTTCCCATCCCGAGCGCCCCAAACCCAGGATGAGGAATTAATTCCACACTCACTGCAAGGTCCAGCTGCTCACAAGTGGCAAACTCTGCTCCTCCCCACACACACATCACCTGTTTCCACATGGGCACAGTGAGACTGGAAATCAGGCTGTTTTCCAGTTTTTCCTGGTGGTTTTAGACAGAAATTATTGAAGGAGTGTTCCTGGGACTCGCCACAGCCACCCAAAGGTGTCAAACACAGGAGCAGCACCTTGATGTCAGAACAGCCCAATCCACACCGGGAGCTGTCCTGCCTTAACTTCTGTGCCCAGAAAGGTTCACAGAACCCTCCTGATCATCTGGGGGTCTGAAATAAATCCAGAGCCAGAGTGAGCAGGAAGCACAAGTGGGAGCAGAAGTGAGGAATCAGCAATTCTCCAGCAGGATTTCGTGCTGGATGATGAACAGCCAGATGATCAACAGCCCCGCTGATGAAAACATCGGGAATTATTTCCCGAGAATCTGGGGCAAAGGGCTTTCCGTACCTAAAGCCTGCGGGGAATCATTAAAACCCGAAAATGGCATTTAGACACCCAGCTCCTGTGGAGCTCTAATGAAAACTGCACACCCACCTGCCATTCACCCCTTTGATAAAATCCCCTTTAATATTAACCAGGGTTTTGAGCATTTCCAGCAGCCTGCCACAAACACCGGGAAAAACGCACTGTAAAAAGGCTTTTTAAATGCACACTTTGTATTCCTTTATTGTAATGATCTCCTGGATGCAAATGCATTTCCAGAATGGTTTCCTAACTCTTGTTCTCTTGCTTTGGGGTCGCCAGTTGGAATAACGTGCTCCTAATTAATTTTAGCTGCTAAGTACTCATGAGTGACATCGGTTTACATGGAAGGAAAGTGAAAGGAAAAGGAAAAAATCCCATTCGCAGAAAACTGAAAGGAAAAGGAAAAAAAATCCCATCCCCAGGAAAAGGAAAAATTCCTATGCACAGAAAACTGAAAGGAAAAGGAAAAAAAATCCCATCCCCAGGAAAAGGAAAAATTCCTATGCACAGAAAACTGAAAGGAAAAGGAAAAAAATCCCATCCCCAGGAAAAGAAAAAATTCCCATGCTTCCCATGCACAGAAAACTGAAAGGAAAAGGAAAAAATCCCATCCCCAGAAAACTGGAAGGAAAAGGAAAAATTCCCATGCACAGAAAACTGAAAGGAAAAGGAAAAAATCCCATCCTCAGACAACTGAAAGGAAAAGGGAAAAAATCCCATCCCCAGAAAACTGAATGGAAAAAATCCCATGCCCAAAGTGATTTAAAAGCTGGGCATCTCAATAGCGGACTCGGATGAATATTTTTTGGCCTCCTATCTGTAAAACGAAGAAAGCGTGATATTGTCGCTTCAGAAAATTGTCTCTCGGAGGCAATTTACAACTGAAAAGTAGTTCAGCAGAAGCAAAATGAAAAAGGAAAACACACACACACACAAATTGACTGCTGCTCTAGGAGATAAACGCAGGACTGAGGTGAAAAGGCCTCGACTGCGCAGCTCCCAGGCAGCAGAGCCACAACAGGCTGGACCTGGGCTCCCTGGAAAAAGGCAAATCCTGGTTTTTGTCCTATTTTCTGAGCATTTCTATCATTTCTGCTGCCAGTTTTCTTCCCTTGATCCCCAGGCGTGGAGGCAGACCATGGCAAGCTTTGATTCTAATATTTTCCTCCATGGTAACAATTTCCTTCATCTTACACCTTTCCTCCTCTTTCAGATCTTTGAGAATCAAACCAATTTGACAATTTACTGGTGTGCAGTGCAGAGCAGCCTGTTATCAGTGCTACAGCAGAGGATCTCACTCCTTTTGATCACTTCAGGCAGGTAAAAATCCTGACACGCAATCCGGGCAGCACAGGGAGCGATCAAACAGCATCACTGACCGGACCCTGAAATCCCTCAGGAAGGGAAAGCAAAATCTGAGCGTTCCTCTGCTCCTGCTGCTAACAACCCCCAAGACGTTGTTTTGGCAGCTTTAAAAGAGAAAAAACCCAAACAAAACACCACCCTGTGGAAGAGAAGGCCCCAAATGAAAGGGCTGAGCAGAGGAAAGAATCAGAGTTTGTGAGCAGCCAGAGCGAATCCCGGGGGCAGCACTGCAGAGCAGCACCAGCGCCTTGCACAGTGATCAACAAGTCCCTTAATTGTGCTTAAGAAGCAATCTGCCAGACAGCTGAAAGGGCTGACCTCCGGAAAAATCAGAGAAAAAAATCAAAATGGAATTTAACCGACTCAGAGGGAGCTTTGCAGAGCTCGGATCTGCCAGTGCCTCCCTGCAGCAGGGAACAGGCAGGAATGCTGTTGTCCTGGCTGGAATGGTGTCAGCCTTGAATGACATCCAAACACGTTCCTGTTCGTGAACACGAAGTTATGTAAAAAAAATCCCTAACAACATCCAAACGCTTGCTTTACAACACGTGAAACAGCAGCCAGGAGCAGCCAAAACCACAAAATGCATCATTATCTCCCAACTGCACATGGAGGGGAGCAGCATCACCCTCTGGGTTACAAACTCCCCACTCAAAACAGATTTTTATTCATTTTCCTGTTGGGAAGCATCATTTGGGAAATGGGGAAGTTGAGGAAACCAAACTCTTGACCTCACTGCTCCTGATTCCTGCCCTCACTGCCTTTTTCTCCTCTTTTTTTGTTTTATTATCCTTGGCAGATATTTTGCTTGGGAAAGTTAAAAGTCAGGAGGAACTCCGCAGAAGCCAGGGCTGCTTTAGAAATAGCAACATGCTAAAAACAGAGCATCCCTCATTAGAGCTGCTTGTCACTTCTCCAGAGCTCCTGCTACTCTCACACATTCCTCCCTGCAAGAGATGTGATGGGAAAATATTTGAAAGACAGCTGATGCAAATTATGCGCTTTCCATTTTTATATATATATTTTTTTTTTAAATCTGTCTTTACTCAGATCAAGGCTTTGCTAGAAAGAGCTTTGCAGAAACCAGACATGGAACTGCTTTTCCTTTTCAAACTTCTACAGCTTTAATGACAGCGAGGCACTATTTGAAAAAAGAAAAAGGAGTATATGAATAATTTCATTGCTATTTGGTCAGATAAGCTTTTGCAACCACATCGGGGTGGCAGAGAAAAGAATGGGCACCTCTGAAAGGGGAAAAAAATCAGAAATTCTACAGAGACCCTTTGGAAATGGAGGTAAAGACAGAGCAAAAAGTCTGGATTTTAAAGAGCCTCAGGGGAAGCTGATGTTTGAAATCTCCTGTGATGTGCAGCGGTGTCCTGCTGACTCTGCCGGTGTCACAGGGGTGAGCTTTCCACCTGGGTGAACAAACCACTGGAGGAGTTGCATTTATTCAATTTTTTAGGCTCCAGCTGTGGAGCAGCAGCAGCAGCAAGGCCGGAGTGCGAGCGGGGCTGTGCACACCCACCCTGCCTCTCTGACATTCCCCGTGCTGAACAAGCTCACCTCAAGGCTGTGAAAAAACCCCCAATTTCTTTCCCTTCTCTTATTTTTCCCAAGCTGTCCCTTGCCCACGATGCCATCACAGGACATCAGGCACACCTTTTGTCACCCGAGGCTCCAGCTTTGTGCCACTCCTGCAGCTGCTACCGGGTTTCTTGGCTCTGCCAGTGCCGAGGGCGTTTGGGACCGAGAGATCCCCCCAATAAATGTTCTCCCAGCTCCTCCTCCAGCTCAGGCAGAGCTCTGGGAGTGCTGAGAGGGAACCCCCAAAAATCCCCGCTGGCAGAGCGCACCCCGAGCAAGGAACCCACCCGCTGACGCTGTTCCACCACTGAGCTCTGCTTTTTACATTACAGGACTTGCTTTGAGGCCTAGATAATCATAATTATGATTATTTTCTGTGCTGCATCCCCCTCAAACACCGAACGTGAAGCAGAAAGGAAAGTGCTGAGGTGCTGACGTTCAGCCCCTGTTCCAGCTGCTCTCCCCACGCTCTGCAGGTGCCTGCAGACACCTCCATGGACACCCCTATATTTCCATATTTGATGTTTGCAGATGTACAGATGAGCTGAAATGCTCCCTCCTCCTGCCCACTCCCCACACAGAGGGGTAAGAACAAGAATTCCTGATTAACAACCTTAATTAGGGTTAAACTCTGTGGCAGACAGCTTAATTAACTCTTTAATTTCTGCGTGTGAACACGTTTCTTGCTACAGAACAACTGAGTTGCAGCTCAGGTCACACTCTTCGATTGTATTTTGATTTTTTTAAAGGAAAAAAGGAAATTAAAACGTATGTTTTGAAACCAGTGAGAGGAATACTGGGATATTTTCCACTCCAGGCCTTCCCAGCAGGCAATTCCCACCACCACCTCCACAACCCTTCCAAAAGGAGAGATCTGGCTGCTTGGTGGATGTTTCTGTACAGTTTCCAGCTTCCCCTCCTCACTCTCCCCTCCTGGCCAGGATTTCCCGCACAAGCTGAAGTTTCCCAGCTTCCTTGGTTCCCCAGCCTGGCAGAGGAGTGACCCCACTCCACGCCTGCACTGCTCCTGGAGGAAAAGCCATGGAAAAGAGAACTTTAACGTGGAGAGTCGGGTCAGGAGAGCCCGACAGGGCCTTCGGGGATCTCTGAAACCCATTCATGATCGCAATATCCACTGTGCTGTTCCAAGGCCTTCCCAAACACCTGAAGAGGTTTCCTCTCAATCTGGGGCATCAAATGATTAATTTAAAGCTTCCCCTCCTTCTTCCTTATAATATAAATACACCTTGCAACCCTCAGAGCGTCCTCCTGCCCCACAAAAAAAACCCAAACGCATTATCCAAGGAGAATCTGGCAAAATGTGAATATACAAAGTGCTGTGCACAGACCCTGCCTTTCTGCCCCCCTCGGGGATATTGCTGTTGGTAATAATTTGCTTTGCTTTAAAAGGCAAATAAGTGCACAATATCAAATGCAAATGGTGAAAATGACACAGAAATCCTGATTGAATAGCTGTACAGGCTGCAAAAACCCATTTGGTGTTTTGGAGACGTAGAAAAGCAATTCAATGTAGACATTGTCTGAAGAAAAAAGGATTTTATACCTCTTGCTGCCACTAGAACAGCTTCAGCAAACAGCTCGAACCAGCCCAGTGAGCCACATCATAAAGCTGCAGGCAGCCACAAAAAACTATTGATTTTTTTTTATATATATAAAAGAGGCTTTTTCAGCTGTAAATTCCTATTGATGTGTGACCAAAATGTGCAAGTGTCACTCGCCGGCACAGCCACTGTGGGAAAACCAGGATTGCAGCTTCTCTGGGTAAGCTGCTCGGGAGTTTATTGTGGTCAGCCCCAGCCTGCTCTGGCCGCCCTCGGATCAAATAAACCCGGCCCGTGTGATCCCAACAGCAATAATCAAACCCCAGGGCTGCAGACTCGGCTGGAAACAAAATTACGGGAAGGAGGAATGGGCTGGGTATTTCTCTTTATTGCTGGGAAATGGATTTTGAACAGCAAACTACGTGGGTTTATTTGTGTTTTTGGAAGTTGGCTCATCTGTCCCATGTTGGGATGTCACTGATGGTGACACCTCGCCCCAGCAGCACTCAGGGCTGAGGATGGATCCCTGCTCACCCTGCACAGGACAGGTCTCCATTCCCTAAAATCCAAGTCATTCCAAGGGCCAGGGCTGGGCCAGCCTAAGAAAGGACAACATGAGCTGAACTGTGCTGTTCCTCCCTCCTCTGAACATCATTCCGCTTTATTTTCTTCTTTACAGTGGAAAAAAGAGCTCATTCCCTCTGCTCACCATCAGGTGGGACAACTCAGTGCCTGTGAGGTGCCACCAGCCTTTCCAGGCTGGGAGAACGGGCTGGGCACTTCTTCCTGCAAACAAAAGCTGCAAAGTCGGGATAACAAACTCTCCACAGTGTCTGAGGGGCTCGGATGCAAAGCTGCCAGCAGCTGGTGCTGCACAAAACACCACAGCCCAACTTCACTGCAGCTCCTGCTCCCATGGAATGCTCTGAGTACATCTGCCCACGGGATATTCACATTCCTGCCTGGATACATATCCACATTTCAGTATATTACCCACAGGATATTCACATTTCTGCCCGGGTATATATTCACATTTCTGCCCGGGTATATATTCACATTGCTATATACTGCCCACAGGATATTCACATTCCTGCCCAGGTATATATTCACATTGCTATATATTGCCCACAGGATATTCACATTTCTGCCCGGGTATATATTCACATTTCTGCCCGGTATATATTCACATTGNGCATATATTCCCATTGCAATATATTGCCCACAGGATATTCACATTTCTGCCCGGTATATATTCACATTGCTATACACTGCCCACAGGATATTCACATTCCTGCCTGGATATACTGAGCCTTGCTCTCAGTCCCTCACCTCAACCACGCCGCTGAGAAAACCAGATTTGGGGAGGTCCAGGAGTGCAAGCTGATAGCAGTTTTTTAAATTGTAGGTAAATATTTCTTTTGCTACACACGTAACAAAACGACCTGCTTGAAATTATTGTGGCAGAGTTTCCACCCACACGCAGCAGAACATAAAGGGCCTGGGCACTTGACCAGTGCCTGATAATTCAGACATGGAATAAATGAGAATAAATCACATCTGGGTAGAGCCAGGCAGCAGCTCACAGGATAAAAACCGCTCACAGGGTAAAACCCATTCACTGCACCTCCAGCGTTTGACAGAACAATTTCCTCCTGGACCTTCCTCTGGGAGCACAGCACCTAAAAGGGAATAAAGATCCAGAGATTTCCTGAGCTTTGTGCCGCTCTCCCTGTGCCTGGAGAAGCTGCTCCGTGTTCCAGCTGCTCTTGCACTGCTTTCTAAGGGTGGGATGGAGTAAATCCCGTGTTTAATTTAATATTATAATCCCGGGGACAACTGTTTGGCTGCTGCCACCTCCCAGAGTCACCACGGGAGAGTTTCTCCAGGTTTGCCACCAGCAGCGAAAGGGCCTGACAGAGCAAAGTGCCACCACTTGTCCCCTAAAATGACCCCACTGTTTTTTATCACAACAATAAATACATCATGACATTTAAATTCATTAAATTAATGCATTTACAAACACCCCAGACAAAGGACACGGTGCTGCTCCCCAAAATCTGACACCAAAACCCACAGGGATTGGCAGGGACGTGGAGATCTTTCAATCCCACACCTCGGGCTGCACAGTGCAAGTGGGGACACTCGGAAAAAAAAGAGGATTTTCCCTGTGCCTTTGCACTTTCCATGCAGCAAAATCCAAAGTGTTTTCCAGAGGAAATTGAAGCCAAGACCAAGCAGATATACATTGATTAATCATGTTTGTATCATGTCTGGGAAACATTTCATATCTGGGAAACGTTTCTGCCGTCTCTGCTTCGAGAAGTGATATTTAGAGTTGGAGTAGAAGAATATTGAGATGGAAGGGGAAATCCACAGGAGAAAGTGCAATCACATTTTCTGATTAAACCTTGCCAGAGTGCTGCCTAAACACGGGGTAGGAAATGCCCTCAGTGCTCACTCTCCTGCTCCCTACCCCTGCAAATCAATGTCTGGGCCGTAGCTATGACCTGGTTTGTGTTTCTTGGGGTTTTCCTGGATTGTTTTTGAGGGTTTTTTAGCTGTATTCGTCAGCTACAAGCATAAATCCTAACTCCAAACACAAAACCCCTTGCTGGGCAAGGGGGAAATTGAATCCAAAGCTCATTTTTCGTATAAGAATCACCTCAATAATCTCCTGAACAAGGGTATGGCTTTGGGGAGATGCATCAAACACAAACATGCAGAGAGGTGCACGCCATCCCTTTCCTCTCGTTTACATGGAATAGAAGGTGAAATTGTCTCTATCAAGAGGACACCGAGGTTATGAGAGTAGAGCATCATGCAAAGCTGCAGTAATCCAAGCTTCAAACCACCTTGTTAGTGGAAATGGAATTGGAACCTTGGAGGATTCACATGCCTCAATAAGCAGCGTTATTGCTTCCATACCTTAACTTATTCACCGGTAAAAATAAACACTTTACCAGATTTTTTTTTTCCCTTTTTTCTTCTTTTTTTTTTCCTCCTAAATGTGGGTGTGCACTGAAAAACAAAGAGGAAGGCTCAGTCTCCTGAGCTTTGTAGCATGAAGAGCTTTGTTAGCAGAGACAGGATGTGAAGAAGCAACAATCAGCTTTGTGCCAGGCACTTCATTAACCCACAAACTTCATAACTCACTCACCCAGCTCGCTGCTTTTCCTCCTGTCTCAGCAGGAACACAAACGACACAGACTATCAGGAGCTGCTGTCTGCTGGAGGACTGCTCATCCCACCAGAGACACCGCGGAGCGCGCGCTGCTCCATGTGTATTTATTTAGACTTAGAGCCTGATTAAAGGCAGGAGAAAAACCAATCTGTCCTGGAGATGCCTCTCAGCTGATCCCTGAATTGCAGCGCTGCTCTTGAACAAAACTCAGCTGGGCTGCAGGATTTAGAGGAATTGAGTGTTTCTGGGTGTTATCAAAAATGTATCTGCAAAAAAAATCAGCCTGTGCTGCAAGCGGGACCAACACGCCAGGGGATGGGAAAAGATGGAGTGGGACCAGTCATGTCTTGCTGGGCTACCTAAAACAGAGATTAGACAAGGTAAAGAGAATAAACTGGGGATTTCTTGCAGGGCCTTCAACAGGGCCACCTCGGGCAGGCAGAGCCTCTCCGGGAGAGGCCACAGCCAAGCTGGAGCCCGGGGCACGAGTTTGCTGCACTTGGATCAGTTTGGATCCATTCCCAGCTCAGGGTTCATCCTCCAATTGCAGCTGCAGGGAATGAAGTCATTGAGGCCAAGTCTGTCCCCCCTTGGAGAGGCTCCGTTTCCATCTTTGGGGGCCTGGGCCAACGAGGCGTCCTTGAGTGCAGCCTGGAGAGGATTTGTTGTGTCTGAGCAGGATGGGAGAACAGGAGCTCCCAGCCCGTGGGGAGTGTGAGAGTCACACACTAAAGCAGGGCAGGGGCTGGGAAATGGAAAATCGAAATCCTGAGGCATCACCAGCAGAGCTCTTTTCTGCCTTGAACCATGCAGGAATTTGTGTCTGAGCTCGTTCAGGGCAGGATTTGATGATGGAAGAGATAATCCAAGCTCGAGTGGTGCAGCTCCCACCAGAGGGGTCTGCAGGCACCGGGAGCAGGTTTGGGGTTGGGACTGGCTGGGATTTGAGCAGCCAGCTCCATCCATTGCTCCAAACCCCACAAAACCTCCCCTCCCCAAAGAGCAGCCTCTCAGCGTGCTGGGATTTTAGGCGCCCTTTCCACTGGGGACAGGGGCAGTTGGTGAGGGGAGGGAATGTGAGTCCCTACAAGAGGTACAGAGCTGGGAAACAAAATAATTAACACCGAAACAACATAATTACTCAACTGCAAGAACGAAGGGCAATCAGCAGTGCCGGCTCCCTGCTTTCTGCTGGGTTTGTTTGTTGTGAACCCGAGCGCACGCCGTTCGCAGTGGGGGATTTCTGATGGCCTTGGCGGGCTCTGATGAGGCTCAGCTTTGCTCATTTGCACAATGGATTTATCTGCAGCTCCAGCAGCGCCCAGCAGCACAGCCCAGAGTGCTTCACACAAACCCCCGCTTGTTAAACCATCCCCAGCTCACATCCAGGGAGGTTTATACAGCAAACATTGCCCGAGCCGTTCCTCTGGGAGGGTTAGGGGCTGAGGGATGAGAAAACATTTCCAAAAATGTTTAAATGGCTGTTAATGGCAGTTGTGCTCCTAAAGTTATTTCAGTGCTTTGGGAAGTCCTAAACAGAACACAGCTCAGCGATGGGAATCACCAGGTGAACCTTTCTGTTGTTGCAAAAAGCAGAATCAAATTCAGCCAAAATGAAGCATTTTTGCATTTACACCAGCAAACAAGTGATGAGAGCATTATGCCTGCAGAGCCACCCCTTCATCCGAGCTCAGACACCTCCCCAAGGACCACTGAGGGGCTGGGGCGGCTCCCAGTCAGTCCCAGCTGGAGTTTAACAAGGCCAAGTGCCACATTCTGTGCCTGGGGCAGGGAGCTCTGGCTGCGAATTCCTGTAAGACCTTCCTATCAGCCACTCTGAAATCGTGATGCCACCCCAGATTCCCTGTTCCGCTGCAGGAGAGCTACAGAGGACGAGATTCCAGTCTGTGCCTGGTGTGTGTGAGCCAGAGCACCACCAGGACGCTGGAGATCCCTTAATAGAAACTGAAACAGCAGTGCATCACTGCCGCGCTCAAAACAACATTTAGTTTTGCAATTGCCAAGCCTGGCCTGGGTCAAACGCCTTCCTTGGAAAGAGAAATTGCTTCTTTCAGGACTGTTTTTCCCTGCAAGGGCTTTATTTCCAAGGTATAGTTCTGATGTATAAACATTTTAACCCCACCCTGAAAACAGTCTGCCAGGAAATTTCTGTTTTCCTGTCTGTTTTCCTCCTCTGATTGAGCACGTTTGCAGCTGGAATGCACGGAGCTGGCAATGCTGGTTTGATCTCAGGAGATGAAACATCCTCTCTGCATTTCTGTCCGCCTGGGTACAGCTTCTAAATCCCTGCTACAAGAGCCAGCGAGCGCCAGGCTGCAGAGAGAGGAGAAATTTCCCCAATAACCAACCCAAAATGGAGGGGGAGAGGGCAACCTTTCATCCTGACAAGGCCACGTTTAGGTACGAGCACCAAAAAGCAACAAAAAGAACTGAAATTGGCTCTGCCAAGGTAAATCTCAGCTTTTTGTAGCTTTACATGAGCTGGCCACCATTACAGAGATCTTTTTGCTTGTAAAAGTCTTTTTTTTCTACTCATCCCATGAAGAATAAAGTCCCAGGCACGGATATTTGATTGACAGGAGCCTGGGAACAGCAGCAGTGTGGCATCGAGCGCCTGCGGCAGAGCCATCATCATTCCCAGGAATCTCTGCATCCCCTGCACGGAGAGACGGCGAAGGAGAGAGAAAACCACGCTCACTAGGGAGAAAAACGGAGCAGCTCCCGTGAGCGCCCCATCTGCTGCCACCGTGTCCCCGATGTCCCGCTCTCCGCTGTCAGCGGCAGGCGCGCAGTGAGGTGACAGCAAAATGAACGGTGGCACTGCCCGGGCACATCTGGGGCTCTTGGCCAGGGTGGGATAACAGACCCTGGGCGTGAGCTGCTGGATAATTCCTGGAATCCGCACGGAAAATGTGCAGGTGATTAATTCTGGAGCAGGAGGGGACAGCAAGGAGTGACAGGCACGGCAGCTGGGACAGCACAGAGGACGAGGGAGGGCACAGGCCCAGATAATTCAGTTATTAGGGAGATAAAATAAGGGCAGTCTGCTCAATCTGAGCTCATTTTCAGCCACATCTCGGGACAATCGAACCCAAAAAACCCAGAAACACATCCTCAGCGTGGTAAAGGACTAGGGACAGTGCAGGATGTTTTCTACCTCAATAAATTAAGGTTCACAACGGGTGGCTAATTAGCAGCAGGGTTAATGGTCATTAGAAGCTCCCCAACTCTCACACCAGGTAAAGAACATTAAGGTTGATTTGTCTGGGGTTGTGGATAACACAACAAATCACTGCCACAGGAAAGGCTGAAATGTCTGTTTTCCCAAGGTTTGGCGCAGAAAAAGGAGGGAGCCCCAGGGAAACAGAGTAAAAATGGTTTTCCTGCAGACTGTTCATATGCAGCTCAGCTGTGCCACATAAACACGGCAAAAATTACCCAAATAGCCCAAAATTTCATCCCAGCAGAGATTTCTGAGTGCCGGGTGTCTCCTCTGCACGGAATCCCCTGGGTTTACACTGTTCACACTCGCTGGGGAGGATTCCTCCCTTCCTGACCCAATCCAACAAGGAAGGAAAAATTCCTTCTCTGTTATCCAAGGTGAAAATGGAGAGCTGCAGAAAGGTCTCAGGGACTGTGAGATCTTTGCAGAAAATCATCACCCAAAACACGAGCAAAGGCTGATTTTTCCAGGTTAAAAAAAAAATTAAAAATTCTCTGGGGACTTAAAGAGCACAGCAATGCAAATATTTAACTGTATTTTTTAGCTTCATCTGACTGTTCAAAATTTTACCTCCTGGGAGGCAATTCCCAGGAATTTTCCTTGTTCTGGGTGCTGAGCTGCTGTTCACCCTTATGGCAGAAATTCTGTGTTTTGATTCGGTCCCCAGGAGTGGCAAAGCCATTTTTACCACAAACCACTTCAGCGGGATCAGTGCAGGACTGCAACTCGCTTTGATTCCAGCCAATATATAAATATTATAATAACAGAGGGGTTTTTATTTTTTCATCAGTCAGAGCTTATTTTAGGAATGATATATCTATACAGGTCATCTTTTTTCTCTGGTCAGAAGTGTTAATGTAACACTCAAGCAAAATTATTCTCCACACAGGTATTTTCTCCTTAAGGAGGAAGGAATCAAGCTTCAAAAATCACATTGTACCCCATAATTGTTCTGAGAAAATCAGGGAAATGGAGCTGTTTCCACACAGGAGCAGCTCCCTAAACCACATCACAGCGAGGATGTAAAAATTAAACTCTAAAGTAACAGCAGCACTCTGCAAAGCAAACAACAACTTGCCGGGTCACGGTTCTGACCCTCATTACCTCACTGCCAGTCTCATAATATCCGTTATTTTAAAATTTAACTACCAGAGTCATGCTAGGCAGAAAGTTCAATTTCTCTTTTTGTTTTTTTTTTAAGCTACATCTCCAGCTCTGAAAAACACAGCTTAAAGTTCAAGCCAGCTGAGGAGTTTAAAAGGGTCAAGTTTAGTTTATTTTTTTTTCCCTGGAGATTCACATCCCGTAGTGGTGCAAGTGTCACAGTTCACGTGCTGCGAGGCAGTAAAGCACGTGCTGCTTGAGGGAAAAAAACTGAATTAGCTCTAGAGAAAAACCTGCACTAATAGTGAGCTGAACTCACACCAGTAATTACGGCAGAATGCAAACCCCCATTTCCAACGAGCAGGAATGGGCACAGTTATTTTTTATATTGAAATGTTGCTCTGGCTGAGGTGGAGTCAGTGCTGCTGCCATCGTTCAGGAATTTCCCAAGCATAAATGCAGCTTTTAATGGGGAACTCTGAAAACTCTGACCCAGACAGGGCTGTTTGGAGAATGGGAAAGTAAAGGGGATAAAACTTCTCCTGGTAAAACTTCTCCTGGAAAAACTCCTCTTCCCTGCTGAGAGGAAAGAGAGGGAGGAACCAAAACCAACAAACTGGGTCTGCCAATAAATAAAGCCAGATACTGAGAGGTGAAAGAAACAATGGGAGCAACCACAAATTCCAACCACAAATTCCAAGAGATTCCACTGATTCCATCAGGCTGATCCTCACCCCAAGGCTGTGCTAAATCCCTGGATTTAGCAAAAAAAAAAAAAAAAATTAAAAAAGTAATAAAGACGCAAGGAAAGGGGGTCTGTGTTAGGGAATTTGGGGAGTCTGCACCTCTCAAGTGCCTCAGCCCATGGGGAAAGAGAGAGGGAAATGGGGCCGGGAAATTGGGATAAAAAGGAGGCTCCAACAATTGGAGAGACCCCATGGGAAATGCCCAGGATCTCTCCCTTTATTCAATAAAGTACCAGGACTGCTCTGTCTCCTTTTTGGACACAAACATCTGGTGTTTGTGGATTAATCTTCCTGACAGGACCTTGGCCCAGCAAGAATCAGGTCACCAAGCACGGGTGAAGAAGCATCTGCACTGTTCCACCTGCACAGAGGCAGCCTTTGTCTTCCTGGTTTCAAAACATCCCTGGTGCCCTCAGACCTTTTCCTATTAAAAATTTCCACAGAGGAAATTCGTGGCCATGGATTTTGCCACTCTTTTTTTTGCCACTCTCTTGGCAATGGCCCTGGCTGGTGGGAGGGGAGCAGGAGGCCGTGAGGAATCTCTTCCTCAGCTCCCTGGGCATTCAGATCAGGGACAGGATCCAAATCCAGCTCTGCGAGCTCCTGTGCCCATCAGCTGCTCTGCCTGTGACCCAGCAGCAGCACTGTCACCTCCCACCCCACCGCTCTCAGCGCCACGGGAATCCTCTGGAATTCCCAGGGAATTTTCCCTCTTTTCCCTCCCACCTGTGCCACAGCCGATAAACTCCTGTGTGCAACCAGCAACGGGGCCAGGCTGGCACAAACCCCAGGCTGCAGCGAGGACACTTTGCACCGTAACCAGACCTCCCAGACGTGAAACGCTCTGATTAAACCGGGCCAGCTCTGAGGCAGGCAGGGGCTGGAGCGATGTTCCCCCGCATGTAAGGAAATCAGTGAAGATTCCGACTGGAGTCACATTCCCTGGCGCAGCTGAGCTTTACATTTAATGAGATCCTCGTTAGTGCTGTGGAAAAAAGGAAGGGGACAGAAAACTGCACTGGAAATCAGCAACAAATGACAGCAAGGCAAGGAAATAACACGGAATGGGAACTGTTATCCTTGTGCTGCCAGGCCACGGAGAGCCTCAGCACAGCCAAAGCTGGTGCCTGAGAAAATTAAGGAATCAGAGAAGAGGAGGAACTGATTTTCCTTCTCTGGGGGAATTGCAGATTCCCTCCAAGTATGGCAAGAACGGAGCAGACAGCGCCAAGGGTGGAGCACAGGGATGGCCACAGGCAGCACAAGCATGAACTCCCATTCCACATTTGCCATCTAACGGGTTATTTAATAAATGCCTTTTCACCCCCTGATTTTTAATATTAAACCTGGCGAGCAGGCAAGCCGAGCAATCACACAGATCTGGCAGAACGTTCTTAACGCGACACTCCCAAACCAAACCAGTTGGAGCCAACGTGTACAACCTTTGTTGGAATGTGTCCCTGCGAGTCTCCCATCTGCAGGTAGCTCAGTGGCATTAATGAGGATTGATGAGCTGAGGCGGCAGGGACGTTCCTGGCTCGCACACGGCTGCCCGGAAGAAAGCGCGCACGGAAATGGCTAACCAGATCTTGCCCTGTTGTTTAAGTTATCGCTGGCTGTAAATGGCATTTAATAAATCCATCGCTCATGCCCTTCGGAGAGCGTTCAAGCACCAGTGATGTTTGCTGTGCCAGGGCTCTGTGAGCTCTCCCAAGCCATGGATCTCTCTGAAAGTCGCCGGCCATTCCACTGCTCCGGCTCTCCTGAGCTTCCTCTGGCTCTGGCAATTAGGCCTTCTGCCAGAAATCGCTAATTTCTTTCATTAGCAATAAAAATAAATGCAAAAACTGTGCTTTGCAGTCCTTTAAGTCAGTCCCAGCTCCCTCAGCCTCTGGGGGCACCACGGGAATCAGGCGAACAAAGAACAGGCACAGGGGAGGTGGTGGAAAGGGAGGGGATCTGAAAGGAGCGCCGCAAAGTCAACGGCAAAACAGAAAAAAACCCAAAAACAACAAACCCAGCTCGTTGTCAGTGAGATTCCCTCCAGAGCAGCACCAGGGGTCTCATCAGGTCCCTTTTACAGTGTCACGCTCCCCGCTGCCTCTCGGAGTTCTGCCTTGCTCCTGCAGGCGTTTGATGAAATGATTTCCTTTTATTTATTGTCCGCTCGGGCACCCACGGATCCCATTCCTGATTAGGGCACTCGGGCACCGCTGCGACCCGGCTGATAACGCTGATGATGGATTAACCAGCGGCGGACACGAGGGCAGCTGATGCTCTTTAGCCTCCTGCCTGGAGCCTGCAGGAACCAGGCGCCTTTGCCCGTAATTGCACACGAGATGCTCGGAGAATGGGAATCCTGCTCGATAAAGGAGTTTGGAGCTCCGAGCTCTTGGTGTTCAAAGCAGCGTGAAACCTGCACATTTCAAAACCTTCCGAGGGAAAACAAACAAACCCCGAACACCGAGGGCACTTTGATGGAACTGCGTTTCCCAACGAGAAAATAATTGTATGAACTTTTATCCCGCTTAGCTGCAATATCCAAGATAAAAAAGTATTTCTGCGAATGAAAAATCTCTTTAAACGGCCTGGAGAGTGGTGCTGGAAGCCAGCGGGCACCAGGGAGAACCAGGGGGGATGCACAGCACAAAACAACCCCCACATGGCTCAGAAATTTCCTTTCAGGATATAAAAGATACACCTCATTCTTAGAGGTGGAAATTTTAAAAAGGTCAAAATTAACACAAGAGTAAAGTGAAAAAGGACACAGGACCCCGTTCCCAGAGCTCTGCCTTATTCCAGGAGACTGACAAAAGCTGAACGGTGATAAATTTCAGTGGCTGTAACCACTCACCAAAATTATCTGTAATTCAGGCCAAGAGAAATGTCTGTGGAACTGCCAGGAACCTCCAAATCAGCACAGAGCACACGCTCACTGCCCCTTCAAAAAGAGGCCACAGAAAACTCTGGTCCTGCCTAAGCTCCAGAATATAATAATTATATTCTTTAATGCAATTAAAACTATCTATTCTGATTTTTTTCATTTTTATCTTTTATCACCCAGGTCCTCATGCCTCCTAAAACCACGAGACTTCTCTCCAGGATTACACACTGGATGATAAACCCAGGGAGGATCTTTTTTCTCTGAGCCCCAGGATACATCTGCTACACACTCAATGTTCCTAGTGCACCTGACAGATTGTTTCCTACTCACCTCTGGCAGCAAAATAAAAATTGTTATCAAAATAATAATTATTAAAATAATAACTATTAAAATATTAATTATTAAAATAATAATTATCAAAATAGTAATTATTAAAACAATGCAGCCCACGGAGCAAAATCACAGATGTGTACAGAGTAAATCAAGCGGCAGCAGTAGCAAACATGTCCTTCACTGCTTTAATCACATTAATTTTTTCCCCTCATCAGCCGGCAGAGGATTGAATAAACACATTAAAAGTGCACCCAGGACCTCATTCGCACCAAACCTGGGCTCTGCAGGGGCTCTGCTCCTCCTGACTGAGAGCTGAGCACGCCCGGGAGGTGGCAGACACCGGGATGTCACCCGAGGGCTTTGGTGTCAAACAAGCAATCAAAGGCAGCTTAAAGAACACAAATTACCGAACATCAGAGCAACATCAGCCTAACATCCCCCCTGGAAAGGGACAAGGCAGCTTTTCACCCCCAAAACCACGGAAACCAAAGGCAGAGCTGATGGCACTGGAAAAGCACAATTCTGCTTTCTGGGATCTCTGCTTGCCCCTAACTGCTGGCGCTGGAAAAGCACATTTTTAATTTCTGATATCCCTGCTTACCTCCAATTGAAGGCACTGGAAAAGCACATTTTTAATTTCTGATATCCCTGCTTACCCCCAATCGAAGGCACTGGAAAAGCACATTTTTAATTTCTGATATCCCTGCTTACCTCTAATTGAAGGCGCTGGAAAAGCACATTTTTGTTTTCTGGGAGCTCTGCTTACCCCCAACTGCTGGCACTGGAAAAGCACATGTTTAATTTCTGATATACCCCCAATTGATAGCCCTGGAAAAACATATTTTTCATTTCTGATATCCCTGCTTACCCCCAATTGAAGGCGCTGGAAAAGCACATTTTTGTTTTCTGGGAGCTCTGCTTACCCCCAACTGAAGGCACTGGAAAAGCACATGTTTAATTTCTGATATCCCTGCTTACCCCCAGTTGAGGGCGCTGGGAAAGCCATTTCTGCTCTCTGGGGTCCCAGCCTGCCCCGTCCCTTCACCCCAGCTCTCTCAGCAGAGCCAATTTTCCCACCCCACGGACACAGGTGCAAAATGCACCTGAGAGCTGCTAGGACTCCAACACCAAACGGCTGTGAGGAACAACCGCTCCACCAAAATAAGAGAAAAGAGAGAAAACCACAAAATTTCCAAGGGCAAGAGAGACGCCAAACTCAAACCGAAAACCGCAGCATTTCCAAGGGCAAGAGAGACACCAAACTCAACCCAAAACCACAACCAAACAACAACCCCACCAAAACAACAACAACAACAAAACTCTTTGTCAGAACTGGCTTAAAAAAAGAGAAAAAAGAAATATTGCAGCGTATCATCTGCACGAAGCCCTTGATAAGCCTCCTTTGATGTTTCTTGCAGAATATAAAGAATTCAGAGACAAAGAAAGAAACTGGGATGCTGCAGGAGGGGAGGGGTCCCAGTCCCTGCCTTGGCACATCATCTGCAGGCAATTCTGGCCTCCCTGGGCAAATATTCCTTCAAAATCCTCACCCTCCGAAACACGCCGCGGTTCCAGAGCTGTGTCACAGTGGAAGGAACTCAGACAAAATCTGATTTGCAGTTCTGACTCAAGAATGAAGCACGAAAACCAACCCGAACCAGCCACCCAACCCCAAATACATCCGGAAATCAGGACCAGAAAAACTTGCAAAGGGAAGAAAAAACAGCACAAAAATCTCCTGCAAGCCAGGCAATGTGATTGTTATTGCTGGAACTTTCTCAAGCTAAAAGCTGATGCTTGGTGTGACCCTACAGACCTTCCAACCTGTGAAATTCAGTTTTAATCTAACCTAAACCAAAGCTTTGCGATCTCTAATTCGCAATAACTCCACTGATGTCAATGAGATGAGAGAAAACTCAGGCTCCAGCCTTTAGTTCTGATCTGATCCCACTCAAATATTCCTGCCAGGTGAGTTCTCCCAAGGGTTCCCCAGCTCTCTTCTGCAGCCAGAAGTGCTGTGACCCCTCAGAGGAGCATCTCTCTCTGTCTCAGCCCCCGAGCCCCCTCCATCCCTGGAATTCTCAGGGTTCCTGCAGAGATTCCAGCACTCAGAGATGAACATTTGTTGGAGATGAACATTTTTCAGCCCTGGTGCTGATATTTTCACTGCCACTGCACTGTTCCCATCTGCCCAGCATTCCTTACCCCCCATCTGCCCTCTCGAGGACTTCAGTGCTGCAAATTCCTTGAATTGGAGGTGATTTCACTCTCACCCCTCTTGCTGTGACTGCCCCAGGAATGCATTAGTTCAGGTGAGGACAACGTGGTGTTTATTGTCCAAAAACACCATTCCACCTCATCTTTTCCCTTTTGCTTCCACTGCAGCTGCCTTGCTAGGTGCCACAGATAATTTTCTGGCATTTTCTGAAGCAGGAATGGAAGATGAAGGAAGCATTTTCACCTGAAACCCGCTGTCCGTACAGAAATTTCATCAATCTCCAGAATCTCTCACAGCCAAACCATTTGTTCCAAGGAGCTTTTGGATTCCAACCTTGGGCTCCTGAATGTGCAAAAAAAAGCACCTGAGAAACCTTGCTTTGCTCGTTATATTTTGTACAATTTCCATTGTATTGATTGCTATATTTTGTCTAATTCCTATGGTGTTAATTGTTATATTTTGTATAATTTCCATTATATTGTTTTATTTTGTATAATTCCTATTGGATTGTTGTATTTTGTATCATTCCTATTGTATTGATTGTTATATTTTGTACAATTCCCATTGTATTGATTGTTATATTTTGTATAATTCCTATTGTATTGGTTGTTGTATTTTGTATAATTCCTATGGTATTAATTGTTATATTTTGTATAATTTCCATTATATTGTTTTATTTTCTGTAATTCCTATTGGATTGTTGTATTTTGTGTAATTCCTATTGCATTGATTGTTATATTTTGTATCGTTCCTATGGTATTAATTGTTATATTTTGTATAATTTCCATTATATTGATTGTTTTATTTTGGATAATTCCTATTGGATTATTATATTTTGTATAATTCCTATTGCATTGATTGTTATATTTTGTATAATTTCCATTGTATTGTTATATTTTGTGTCATTCCTGTTAGCAGCACGACAAACCAGATTTAAAAACTGAGGTGAGATTTTAGAACTGCACAGTGGCGGGAGAGTGATTTAAAAATGACTGGGGCAATTCCAGCCAAAAAATTCCAAATTTTCTTTGGGCAGGGAAAAGAGTCCTGAGTGCCCCTGGGGATGTGGAGCTCAGAGCATCCCAGGGTTTGTGGGAGGGCACAGATTGAGCCAATCTGGGGGAAAACAACGCAGAATAAAGGATAAAAAGCAGCATTCTCGGAGCACTCTCCTCCCCAGCACTCCCCTCTGCCTCACTGGGTTTTAAAGCCGTTTTCCCCACGGGTAGAAAAAGGAAAAAAGGGCCGGAAAAGCCCCGGTGGCTGGAGAACAAAACCCAGGCTGCAGTTCCTGTGGCCAGGAGAGCAGGAGCCTTTCAGGGTGAATTCACATCAGCCATTCGTACGTTCACACACCGCAATGGGCCACGCTCCTTCCGAATGCACCCTCCAGGCACAGGAATATTCCTTTTTCTATCTTTTCTCCCGGTTTTTGTACGCATTTCTATTGTAAGCAAATGCAAATGGTGAGATGACACAATTATGACATGGAAAGCCCACGGCAAACTCCGTTTCGGATGTCGGCTACTCTACCGTGCCATCTCTGTTTGATATTATTTAAAAATAAACCATGAATCATTATAAAAAAACCAGGATAAGCGAAATAAATGTTGCAGGAATTGCTCCTCGTGCTCAGGAGTGCACCCACAAAGCCTGAGCGGCGCAGAGAAACCTCGGGCAGCTCTCAGGGAGCATCTCGGACTCCTCAGCTCAGTAAATCAACTTCAGGGGAGCTGCACCACAGATTTGTGCTGCCCTCCAGGCAGGGCATTTCCAGCCTTTGCACCCCCCCAAAAAAAACCCCAAAAAAACCCCCAAAGTGCAGCCACGAAGGTTGATGGAATCCTTGGAGCTCCCCCAGAGCAGTGAGACAGATCTCGCTGATATCCCACGAGAAAAACCCATCCCATAAATCCACTAAAAACCTCTCATGCTTGGAACTGGCTGTGGAACACACAGGAACACAAAACTGCTGCTGCTCAGGGTTCAGCCAAAGGGGGAAAATAAAAATAAAAATAAAAAAAAAAATAATAGGATATGAATTTTATTCAGGCATTCACAGGGGGAGAGTTGAGGATTGATAATCTCAGGCCAGCTGCAGCTGCCCAGTGACTCTGCTGCTAAATTCAGACATTATTTGATGTATTTAATGTTCCACTGCAAAGCACAGTTGGGGGGTGCCAGGGAGGGCAGGACTCGCTCTCACGGCGCTCCACGGTGCCCTGAAGCATTCCAGAATCCCAGAAAGCATCCCAGAATCCCAGAAAGCATCCCAGAACTCCAGAAAGCATCCCAGAACTCCAGAAAGCATTCCGGAACCCCAGACAGCATCCCAGAACTCCAGAAAGCATTCCAGAATCCCAGAAAGCATTCCAGAACTCCAGAAAGCATCCCAGAACTCTAGAAAGCATCCCAGAATCCCAGACAGCATCCCAGAACTCCAGAAAGCAT
>VYZT01041093.1:1496-49036 GCA_013400735.1 Pomatostomus ruficeps
ACCCAAAACCAAACCCAAAAATATTCACCAAGTTCCAGATGTGGAAGATAGCCTTAAAGAAAGCAGACAGTAATAATCTGCATAAAGTAGTGAGGTCAGTTTAAATGACAGAATTTAAATACAGAAATTCACATAGTGTTTGCTATAGAAGGTTTTATGAAAGTGGGGAGATGAAATGACTACAAAAGAAAGGAGATGCTAAGTAGCACTGGTGTTTGGGGAAAAAAATGGAAGCACTGAAGTAGGACTAAGAAAGCAGAGAAACAGAGTAGTCAAGATACATTCAGACATTTCGGATTTAGAAGAAAAAATAATAATTTTCCAAGAATGGCTTCCTTTTCTCTAGAATTTCTGATAGAGGATTTGTACACGTATGAGATACATACAGCATTGCATACTACTGAGTGAAAGGAATACCTTCCATGTTTTAGGGTAAAGAAGGCTTGTGAGTCCAAACTCAATAGGATTAATAAAAGCTTCACAAAATCATTTAAGTTTCTATGGTGCAGGGTGAAGATGAAATATTTTAACATTTTACTATGCTTTGGACATCTATTTTGGGACATGTTTGCCAATCTAAGTAGTTACTGAGTCTTACCTTCTTCCATGCTGTCCCTGAATGAACCTGAATGGCTAATAGCTCGTGGCCTCTCCTCTAAGGACGTAGCACTGCCACACAGCTGGGAGTCATCATAGAGATCAAAGGAAGTGTCCTGTGCAGGGATGCTGTTTGAGCGCATCATGCTGGGTCCGGGAAGGTTAAACTGCGATAGGTTGGTTGGACTCACTGGAATAAAAAGCTTTATTAATGAAGCATATTTCCATTAAGTGATTTTTGGTCTGAACAAAATTGTAATGCAGGACTAGCATGGTTAGGTGGATTTCATGCTGTTGAGAAAATGAAAGGCTTTTATTCCTACATTTAAAGCCACAACACAAAGGTGAAGCAGACGGCCTCAAAGGAGCTGGATGAGATTAATCCTGTAAAACACATGGTAACACTAACACTGGTGTCTGAACACACTTTGGTAGCCCAAGACAGAAAATATCAAAAGTTAAAAAGGACTAAGAGGTCATAAGTATTTTTATAAGCAGCTTTTCTATTTAATCAGTATCTGTATTTTATTGTTATATACCTGTATTACTGACTGCTGTTAAGACCAAAGTTTATTTGCATGTGCAAGACATTTATCCTTTGATTTTCAGGAGCACCTACCACTATATTAGGTTAAAAATTCCTGCACAGGCCTCAGTTGAATCTCATCCTAATAAATTGGTGTAGTCAGTCATGGTTGAAATCAAGAACAGGGTTGATGAACCTCATTTAAGCTTTTGAAAAGTTTTATTGCCAGTAGGAAGGAAAGTCTGGCTATGGTTCCCCTGAACCACACAATCTCAATGCCTAGAAGAAAAACCTGTCTAGCCAAATTCAGCCTCAATGTTTGGACTTTTATTTTAGATCATGCAAGATGTGCTCTAGGTTGTAAACTACCAGAACAGCCATTTTGTGAGAGCAAATTATTCCACAGGACTATGAAAATGGAAAAAAGCAAAGGACAATGACAAAATAAATTTTAAACTCCATGGTCTTATAGCTCTTTATCATGAGCTCACAAGAATTATGAACAAAAAGAAAAGGAGATAATTGTAAGCAGAAAATAATATAATGGAAAAATACTGCTTACAAAGAGCTGTGTCTAAAACTACAGGAGGAAAATTCAGAGCAGTGGCTTGTTTAGCCAGGATCCAATTTCATTTTTAAAAGTAGCTTAGTTCAACTTCTTTCCCTGTATGTAATAAAGACAAACACATGTACATCTGATCAAATTCCTTTTGAGTGATCATAACCTATAGATTCCATAAGCTGTGACAGAGTGATGGAAGTGTTAATGCTTCAAAGGATGTTACTAATTCCTCAATAAGGGCCTCAACCATAAAAAGCTCATTGTGAACGTAGGTATGTGCCAAGTGCAGTGCTGATGAGTGGTTTCTATTCAGCATTAAAGAAAAGAAATTATCAAAAAAACCCAGACTTGTGTTGGATTAATTTGAAACAGGATTCAGAAGAACCAAATCTAAACCTTGGCCTGTAATCAAATAAAACTGCAATGTGACTCACATCTCAAAATACTATATTGCATTCAAGATTAGGTTTTGGATTGGGCCCAGTGCAGTTATAGCCAGGTCTAGCTACTGAAATGCATTGAAAAGGTCTATCTTAAAGCAAAACTATATGTAGGAAAAATGCAATGTTTAGTTTCTGACATTCACTAAAATCACTGGAAAGAATCCTATTGACTGTGAAACCCAAAAGATAAGTAGCTTTGAACCAGAAGCTAATTTCCAGCTCTGCCTCAAATTTTTATCACCTTTGTCAAGTCATAAAGAATCCGTGCATTTTTTTCCTCAGTGCAAAATAGGCCCTGGCCCACTGCATTAACAACACCGTGAGTTTCCCCTCATTAGTGAGGTACCACAATATGGTGATGAAGATGTTAAAAATAAACTACCTAGTCTGAGACTATCTAGACTAAGAAATATGTACAATTGAATTTTATGGTTCTGTTATAGAGGGGGGGAAACAGTGAGGAAAACAGCATTTACCCAGGTTGGAAAAGTGATATTTTCCAGTTGCAGATGAAGACATAGCTGAAGGAGAAACAAGCGGGGACTGACTGCCAGTGTCTTGCAGGCCTCCAGTTGAATGGGAGCGTAGCCATTCCTTGCCTTCCTCCTGACTTGTCTGCCGGGATGATGGTGCATATCTGAAAAACCACAGCTCACATGCTCAAGACAATGACAAGGTGATATCTTGAAAAGAAACAGCTGTCACATAAACACCCTTCACCACTTAGATAGAACATAACCCTTGGAAAACATCAAGTCTAGTCAAGTGATTATCACCATAGATTTTAACAAGGTACAATTTACCACTGGGTAACAACAGGAAATGTACAGGACTTGAACCCCCTTTACTCTTCAGCCCCCTTCCCAAAACAGCATTCCCTTCTTTTGAAGAGATGGGATGATGAACCATAGCAGACAGACAACTGAGCTGACAGAAAAGGACTTCAAAGCTATAGGAAGTGTACAGGCTGATGCAAAAGCTTGGAAGCTGTATGGTTAGGATGGGGAATGGACAGAACAGAAGCCAAGGAATGTTAGAAGCCACTTACAAAATCACATCTGTCACAGATCATGTGGGCAATTGGTTAGATTACAGCGGTGAAACAGATCAACAACTCTGAAAAAGGAGTTTGCATTGATAATGACAGCTACTCATGGTCAAATGTACATGGTCTGCCACTCTGAATGCTACCTGGCATTGTGTCCTGCCCCAAACTGAGGGGAGGGAAAGGGACAGGAAAAATACACAATCAGCAGAAATAAGTTCTTTGGAAGGAAGAAGTTTGGCAATCAAATAAGTCATCAACTGCTTCCTATGGTAAACCAATAAAACAAGTGCAACGTGATGTGTGGGCTGAGGGCGAACTGGTAACTCACTGGCCCAGCCTCTCTTGGCTGAGCTGGAAGAAGGGCAATTCTGCCAGTGGTTAAACATTAAAATGTGCAGGCAGTGTGGGTCTTAATCAAGAGATTGTTTTCAGCAATGTCTGCAATAGCCTGCTTCATTCAGACAATCTTCTGCTGAGAAATGAACACCTTCTTCATACTGTCATGAGCTATCAGTGTCCCCTAAAACAGTAGAGCAGAAAGGGCTTTTGATATTCTGGCTTCAGGCTTGTGACTTACAAGTGTTTCTGCTTAGAGAGAAGATTAAATGAACATGTAAGTTCTTGTGTTGTGCTTAGGGTTTTGTACAATATTTTACAGCAGTAAACCATCTTGTCCTTATTAAATATTTACTTCCTTTCTCCCTTCAAAAAGACAGCTATGATCTTTACCTATAAATGTGGTGGAGAACAGAGTTACTGAGTGGTTGCCAGATTGGAAAGATGGCAAAATGAGAATTCAGGATCTGAGTTTTGGACTGGGATCTCCACACATTAAAACAAACTTACTTTTTTCTGGGCTAACTGAACATTCTTATATGCCTGTAAGCAGTTTTCCCACTCCAGTTCACTTTCTGCTTTCAGCCACCATTACAGTGGTACAGCCACAAACCTCAATCATCCCATTGTATCCTCGAGGGGTCCCCATTACGCCTCTAATGTCTTCCACCTTTTCCATTCTCTCCAAATCCAAAGTGATTGTTTAGTGATAATAGGAAATTTGACGAAATTCTTATTAAGGAACAGCTAGTGCAGAAGGTCAGAAGGTGCTTTATAGTGACAACAGTTTAGCACTATCTTGAAATTTCATAAATATTTATTCTTAACTCGTGAAATTTAACTGTGTAATTTCAGTTACTGGAAAGTTGCAGAGTGCCTGTATGCATGCACATATATCCTTGCTTGCCAAATCTTTTTCCTGGACTGGGGAGATGGGCTTCCACGCTTGATGAGACCCGCTGAATTACCTAATGATCTGCTCTTTTAACCATAGAGGAGAGAAGAGGGTGGATAAATTCAGTTTTCTGTACTGAAGACAGTTCTATTTAGTCAAGAGTTAGGAGCAAAGTTGGACTCTGTGTATTGCTGGATAAGGACCACGAAAACTGTCTGGAGCAGGACTCATTTTATATTTACAAACATTGGATAATTAAATTAGTATTTTCTAGCCCAGTTCAAATTGCATGAGTGTTTGCATGAGTTCAAGTTCAGATCCACCTCTAAAATCTTGTTTTTCTCCATAATGTTTTCAATAATTAGTCCTATTGAATTGAATAAATACTGTGTTCTGGCTCTTTTAGGTCTCCAGGATTCAATGCCTTTTAAGATTCATTGCATAAGGAAATGATCCTTAAAAGTATTTGCTTTCCATAATATATCTTGAAAGAAAAATTATTCCTTAGGCAGACATGGAAAGAAAAAAATCCATTGTTAAAATTTACATTTTCTGGTTTGAATCTAAATTCCAAGTACTCTGTTGTAAACAGGATCAACAAAAGGAGAAAGAAAAGTAAAGGCAGTGTAGAAAAGGTCACAGGAAAATAGAGAAGCAGCAGTCATGCTCAAAAAAATATATATACCTTAATCCCTTTTTGGGCAGTGTATTTCTGTCAAGCTGCATGCTGTTAAAACAAAAAAAATCCCTAAGGACATACAGTAAACAGGACTGTTCAGAATTACAAATTTTAAAGCTCTAGGTTTGTGTGCATAACAGAAGGTCATGTAATGCTTTCTAATATAACTTTCATGATAAATCCCTTACTCATTGGAGGAAACAATAGGACATGGACTTCTGCACATTCGTTTTTCATCTAGATGCACTCGGGGCTGGGTCAATAGTAATTTGGAGGCTGTCCAAGGCAGAAAGAAGTGCTTCTTTACCATTTCTCACCTTCCTACAGCTTTGCTCTACAATCTGTGTGAGAATCATATGGTCACAGTATGAGTCTTTGTTTTTCATGGTTGACTCTGATAAGCCAATAGATTTCCAAAAGAAATGAAGGTTGTGGCACCTGCTAAGAGGCAGTATGGCCTTGCCAGAAGCTAAATGACATCTCTGCATGTAGAAATATGTGCTGAAGATAAAGACACTTGGTTTTCTGTTGTTGAGGGCTCACATACTAAGGCGATGGTGGGGACAATGAAAAGTGGCACCAGAGCAATGTTGTTCCATATTCACACACAAACAGTGTCAGAGTGGCTGATTACCCAAAATCTGTGGCTGGAGTTTTCCTAATTGAAACCCCATCACTAGAAGGGCATACATTAGCCTTCCTTCCAAGTGTCATTTGGGCATTTCATCAGAAAATCTTGGTAAGTCAGTCTCTGACTGGTGTGGGTTGAATTAGTTATCATCAAGCAAGTATTGCAAAGTTTTCTCCCTTTAGTACATAACTGAGTGTCACCATATGGATTAAATGGCAAAATAGCTTTTGAAAGCTTCAGTATTACATATAATAATCACATCTCTGAGAGCAGCAGTAACTTAGGACCCTCGCTATCCAAGAAATACCCTTATTAAAGGTCTTTCCTATTGTGCTGGGGATGACGAGAGCCCTACTGTCATGTAACCTTGATCCAAGCATATAGAGGCAGTGAAAACACTGTTGGCATGGACAATACAGTACTATCAGGGCTCAGGCTAATGGAAGCAAACTGCTCTTACCACCAGGAAGTTTTATAGAAAATTTTAGCAGTTTAGTAAAGGGCCTTGTTTTGCATGAGGAGAAAGCAAATGGAAGGAGAAAATGAGCAGGATTTCAGCACAGGCCCAGTTATCATGGTCCATGTGAAAGTAGTCCCATGTCACACAGACTGACTCCCATGTCAGTATTTTCCCCATTTTGCTCCCAACATAACTAACAGGACCAAGAATAGTTGGCAAAAACACAACATAAATTTGAATGAATGATTCACTTTTCCTTTTCTTCGCAGAGAAGAATGGGGCCTTGATGTTCCTTTGTATATCTTTATGCACCTATAAATTTCAAGATGAATAAACATGATTGTAACACCAGCCTCTTATGCAAACACTTAAAGATCCGAATGAACAATGTATTTTCCAATATTACTTTAACTTGGAGATATATGTATTTCAAAGTAAGCACATTATCTAAAAATAAAAGAGTCAGTGCTCCTTTAAAGCAATCCACAAGCCAAAAGTTTTGCCAGTCATATATGTAGGCTAAGTGTGACCACAGGATTTTCCAAAAATCTTTTAAATTCAGATGATCAAATGAAATAGGGGTGAATATTCCTCAACATAAGCATGGAGTTATTGTAACTACATTAAAGTGAGTGTAGCAAACGCTCATTCTGTGTTTATAAAATACTAAAGCTTACAAAGATGCTCCTAGATTTCAGGTAATTGTATGAAACCATTAAACATGGTCTCACACAACTATTACTTCAGACCAGTAACTGCCCTTATCTTTTTAATATCTGAAATCATTCATCCTCCAAAAGCTGGGTTCATTGCTTCCACAGAAACTGGACTTTCCATAAATAGAACTGAATTTACCTCGGATCTCTAAAGACCATAATAATAATGACAGTCCTTTCCTGAAAGAAGCAATGTGTCCGTGGACAAATAGCAATATAAAGTGAGGATGAGAATATCATGATATTTTCCTTTTCCATGTAAATTGGAAAAAGCAGTCTTGCAGAAAGATGAATGAAGACGTAAGCTGAAGTTATCAAGCCCACTATATCTCATTCTCTTTCATTTTGCACTGCTGAGTGACCGCAACTTCTATGAGGGAAATTACAGGAAGTCTTACATTCCTCATTTTCCTACCTGCCCTTGGTGATGAGGTTATCTTAGGAAAGGACCATAATAGCATATCCTTGAGCTACATCTAACTCTTTCAGAGCTGTTAGGGAATAAAGCAAAGTATTGGAACCTAAGAAACAGCTAGAGAGCTCCATGACAGGCTGGGCCAAGCTGGTATGGGGTTTACAAATTAGTTTCTACACATGGCTAGGCATATAAGAAAATCTGATACATGATGCACGGTTTCACACCTTAAAACCACAACCATCAATTATGACGAAAATTTAAAATAATTGAAAGTCTTGAAGGGCGTAAGTGGATTTCAATGCACTTTCATGGCACTCAAAACTAAACATTCATTTAAAGCAAACCAGAGCAAGCCACCAACATAAATAGTTACCACTTCCACTCTGCTAATCTTAACATGCAGCTATTACTGCTGATCAGACCACTGTTTATTTTCATATTTCTGAATTTTTATGCCTCCCTTGCCGTGCCATTCAGACCAATCAGAAGAAAGTCACAAATCTGCAATGCCCAACATTAGGGTTTGAAAAAACTACTGGTAATGTGTCCACCTGGAAAATTTTACAATGAAAGCAATAATATTTCCAATTAACCCCAGAAGACATTTTTATTTTAAAATTTTAAAATCTGCATGATTTATTTTAATCCCTCTAAATGGTTGTAAGGTAAAATACAAGTGACCTCCCATATAGGGAGCGACACTGCTATGACAGCAGAATTAAGACTTTTCTAAATACCGCTAGTGCAAAACCAGCAAAAGGCCTGAGAGAAATGCAAAATCTGCTTTCTTTCTGAAAAAGAAGATATTTTTCTAGCTTTTACTGAGTCTATTTTCTGGTTGTTACAATGCAATAGAATCTCATTGAATGATGCAAAATTTGGCTGGAGTAAACTTTGACACTTCACTCCAGGAGCTGTCAGGCAGCTCTGTGTTGATGCCACACCATCGCTCAGCGGGCAGCCTGAAAACTATGGGCAACATCTGATCATCCCTGGAGGGGTAGGTGAGCAAATATAGCAGAGACCTTGCAGAGTTGCTGTCTCCATGAAAGGTGACTCTTTTTTTGGAGGCAGTTAAGGGCTACTTTCCTTCACAGAAAACACAGATGTATCCTGAGATTTTGTTCTCATTTTCTGTGTTCTTTCCAGCTGCATTAAATCTTTCTTAAAACTTAATGTCCTAAAGTCCCAAGTTCAAGCCTTAACATGAAAAAGTAGAATGGGATAGCTACTTTCTAAGACTTATATGAAATAGTTTCGTTTTTAAAATGTTTTGTCCCAGCAACGGCACTACAACTCTGTGCACACGTTCTGCAAAATAGCCTCACTATTTTCCATTTTGTACCTATGCAGATATATCCTGCCCTGTTATATCCCTTCAGACTAATAAGCCTTTGATCACTCATCTTCAGTAAGTCTTTACCAACTATTCAAGCACCTTTATTTTCCCTATTTGCTTATGAGAATGTTATTAGGAATAGCACTTAAAGTTTCAGTCAGTTCAGGATTTTTATTGTATTTACTGCTTTTCCTCTATTCGGAGAGCCTGTTTTCCTGCAAATGAATTAAATTAGTCTTATTTAAAAGGCTGTTAATGACTAATCCTATATTATCTGTTACTTAACCTATTTTGTTTAATATCTTCTGTATCTTTCCAGCAAAGTGGCCTTCCCGTAATCCTCTTGCCCTCCATTCCAGCTCTCCTCCTCACTCCTTCCTCAGCACAGACCCTTTGAAAATTCTTCTCCAGTTCTAATGACTGCAGGGTTTTCAGGCTATGACTGAAGCAGGGACATAAAATGTTCATCAGGACCAGTAAACCGAAGATATCTTTAACCTTTTCATTCCCTCTTAGTATGCTCGCTATGACTGATATTTATCCATCAAATTACAGCTAATGCTTCAATGAAACAAACCCCTTCTTTTTATCCTCTGTCATTAGCTCTCTCTTCTCCTTCGGTTTTTCCTACACTTTTTCTGCACAGACTTTATGTCACTTTCTGGTTGTATCTCATTGTGCACTTTGGTCCTTCTGATTTTGTCTCTATATTGTATTAGTATATCTGATTATAAGTACTGCTGATTCAGTCTTTTGCAAGCTCTAGGGTGACTGAAGAAAAATAAAAGACCTCCTTGCTGATAATTTTTTATGCTATGCCATGCTATAATTAGTATTGCCAAAGGCATTTCAAATATAATCTGAGTTTACAAAGGAAAAAGGACATAATCTGCTGCCAAATATTATCTGCCTCCAACACTGCAAATCAATGGTTTTTCTGTGGAAAAATACTCTGCTACATTTAAGTTTTAATGTATAAAAGAGTTTAGAAACTCAGCGCTTGTATCAGACCTTTCAGAAAAATCAAACTAAAACCCTATTGGGGCTATAATTCAAGAAATGACAGCATTTACTCTAGGTCATATATTTGTTTTGAGGCCAGATCGACATGAACAATGGCTCTCTCTGGACTCAGTCATAATATCCCCATATGGGCAAATCTGAAACTTAAAAATATTGCCAAGGGCAAAGTATTTGGAACCACTGAAATTAAGTTAATGAACAAATACATAAAGTATTAGTAGTGGGGGTTGCTCAAGAGCTTATGCTAAGCCATTAATATTTGAAATGTGATGTTTAAGATCCTGTGTATAAATATAATTTTGGCATAAATTCATAATCTTCCATATCATTCTATTGACCTCACTATCCATATATGTAGCAGTGAAGGATTTTGCAAACTTAGTATCAATAATTGACCTTTTAAGAAATATTGTCACATTCAGTTCATAGTACATCAATGCAAATTCCCATTTAAAAATTAAAGGCACAGTGCAAACTACAAATTAGTCATGTATCAGTGTATTTTTAACTACTGCATTTTTAACAGTACTATGTATTGTTAGCATGTGTTACATTGGTAGGTATATTTTTTTTATAATTATTCAAATAAATAATGTAATATAAGATATTAGTCTATAATAGTAATATAATTTGTAATTATATTAGTAAGAGGTGTGATTTTCAGCTGATATAGTAATACTTATGAATGTAACATAAGAAAATGAAATCAGTGTAAAGTTTCCATCTAGATTTCTCAAAGTTTTGATTATGAGGTTTATTTTAGTGCTGGTTTACTGAAAGTTAATTCCTTCTATGGAAAGGATGAGTATTGAGAAATCTCTGCATTTATATAAATGGCAAAAAAATCTTGACATTGTATGTTAAAGGTCTTTTTTCCTTAAAATGTTTGTGTTGTTTAACATCTAATTAAGTTTAAAATATTTCTGACTGATTCAGTAAAATTTTCTTTTTTGAATCAAAGGCTAATAAAATATTTAATATTGATTTTGCAGTCCCCATGTGAGACAAGAAATCCTGAAAATTTGCATGGGAAGCGAGTTTCTTAATGCCTAGCAAAGATTACTTTTTCTCTCCTGAAAAAGTCAAATTAATGCTACACAAAAAAAAAAAAAAAAAAGAAAAGAAAAAATCTTGATTCAACTGTGATTGCACCTTTTTAGAATGTAACTTAAACGGTAAAACATCTGCATATAAAAAAATTCTTTAATAGGGCAAACAGAAAAACCTTTTCTTGCATTTCTTTGTCTGTTCTGGACACTTGCCTGGACTGAGTACCTAACAAGGGTCTCATATTTTAAAGTGTCTCCCAGCCAGTGAAACTGCACTTCAGCAAGGACCTGAGTAATGATTACCAGGTAAGAAGCAACTTGTCAGGACTGAGTGTTTTAAGGCAAGACTGGTCAGCTGAAGGCTGGGACCCACCAGCTCTGCCTGTGCTTTGAGCTAATGGGAAGAGAAAAGCTGGGGTCACACAGCGGGAGGTTTGCTAGCTTTGGGGCTACCAAATGCTGGGACAGCAGGTGGATCCAGCATGCAGGAATCATTACGTGCCTCTTGGCTGTTTACACTTGCCTTTAATTAGACAATTTTCCCCTTTTCTCTTGTTGTCCCCAGAACAAGAGAACGAAAAAAATTCTCAAGATAGAAAAAGTGTTTGTAAAACCTTAAAAGGCAGTTGATTCCACATTCCAATGCCTTTCAGCTTTCTTTTCTTCCTTCCTTCCTTTTTTACATAAAGGACTAAGCTGCTAATTAAACAGTGTCCTTTTAGCGAAACACGTGGAGGGTTTATTTTTTTGGCTCCTGTCCTTTTGCCTCTCACTTATTTTGTGGTCACTGTATCTATAGGCAAGCTCACCTTTCCGAAAGAGTAGATCTGACGCTTCCAGTCCTCATGAGCAGGCTCTGAACCTCCTGAGTGCTTGTTGTCAGTCCAGAGAGAGAGCCATGATGGCTAAGAGGAAGGTCAATAGACTCGGAACTGGTGTGAAGGCTAGTCATGGACTGGTAACTTGGTGTATCCTTACTGCCCGCTGAAGAGCTGCTCAGGTTTGCAGCCCACACAAGACCACCTGATGTGAAAGAGTGCACTGAGGCAGGACTGGAAGCCAAGGAGTGACTTAAGCTTACAACATCTGCATTTAAGTCCGAAGGTTTACTGAAGAGGGGGCTGCTGCTACCACTTTGCCCACCTGCACTGCCCATGCTGCCTGTGCCCGAGGACGGCGATTCCAGGCTGCCTTGCCGTGCCAATGTGGTACTAGGGCTGGGCATTGCCGATGTGGGTTTCACACCTTCAGTACTGGGTGCAGAGGCAGCTTTACCACTTGCCTTGGCACCAAACAACCTAAATGTAAAACAAATAGCTTTAGAGAAACTGATAGCCACATTAAACATTCATGGCGCAACATCCTAAGAGCCAAACTACACATTTTTCATTACTGCTACTCAAATCATGCCTACCTAGTTGATCAATTGCAGCACAGATTTAAATTCACTTAACCATATCACAATAATCATGGTTTGTTTCTTTAGAAACGGTTCTTATTCACTCCTATTCAGATGGCCTCTTTGCACAGATACCCTCCCAGAGTGAGGTAAAATCTTCATATTTTTGTCTTATTAGTTCATAAACAGATTGCACTTTCACCCAAATTCAGTAATTAAGAGTTCCCAAGTCATTAGCTTTTAAACTCCTCACTTCTCAAATCTGCTGAAATGATTGCACAAACACTTGAAAAATCCTTCATAGTTTAATAAACATCTAAGTATTTGTGCGAATTTCCCTCTCATTGTTTTTTTGCACAGATGGTCATGTGGTTATCAGTCACGTAGTAACCACTCAGACAGAATAAACTGCACCATGGCTAGATGGGCTCAGCTTGTCTCCAAGGGCAGAAATTACGAAAGTGTATTTCACATAACGTCTTCCAGCAATTTTAGATATGAAAACTCTACAGTGATGATGAAAAAATAAACTGAAAATCCTCTAAAATTTGAACTAAAAGGTCATGTGATGTTTTAACGTATTTCTGGAAATATTTTAAGATGCAGTTAATGTACAGCTCATAAATTAAAGGTAAATAAATGCAAAACTCAGAATGATGTAAAGTAAGCATGTCTAATAACATAAGAATCCGTTTTACGTATTACCGAACCCACAAAACAGCACTGGAGCTCCCCAGCTGCCTGGAGATGCTGTTTTGCTAAGTACGCACAAGAGGGCACTATTGGCTTTTTCTCCAGCAGTGCAAGTGCTCCATCCCGATTTACACTTCACCCAGATTTATACTTCCAGAAATGTTACAAAAGATCATTTACTATTGAAATTTAGCCTTGCCAATGTTTGTGTCGAAAAATGTGACAAAGTCGCTAAGATAATGAAGTGTTTCTAGCTGGAGCTGCCAACAATGGGAAAGCAAATCTAAATCTGTATAATTCAAAGAGCTCTTTAGTTCTCCATCCAGAATATGGCAATGCCTGTTCCATTAACAGAATGTGCCTGAACACAGCGTCCTTCTTCCCTTTAGGGGGTTTACCACAGTATTGAGAAGAAACTTCACATGTGGCTGAACTCAGAATCATAGAATATCTTGAGCAGGAATGGACCCATAAGGACCATTGAGTCCAACTTCTGAGCTTCAAAATATTGTTAGGGGGATGTACCTGAAATGCTTAAAGCTCAAGGATCAGCCATTTCAGGTCTGGGAAGGTCTTTAAATCTCAAAGAAATAATTGTGTTGTATGAAAAAAATACTCCCCTTTTAGTTTCCTGTACTTGATTTGTTTGTGGCAAAATATTCCCTGAAAAGGCTTTTTGCACAGTACTTCAACACATTGAAAACCTCTGCTTTATATATTGCAACTTCAGAGAATCACAGAAATGCACTAACCTTCGAAATGTGGGAGAAGCAATATCTGGGTACTTGGATCCTGGCTGTCTAAGTCCCGGTGTGCCAGAGGCGCTTGCTGAAGTCGGGCTGGACTTAGGGGAGCTGGACAGGGAGACACTTTCAGAATCTGACACCGCCACTTTCTCTTTTTCCTTGTCTGTCTGGTTGATGGTGACAGGGCTGGACCTCCCAGACCCGATCTTGCTTGGCTCTCGCAGTTTGGTGGCAGCAGCGCCCGCAGACTTGCTGCTCACGTTGGAGTCAATGCTGCTGGTGCTGGAGCGGTGGCCGCCTCTGCCAGGGATCCCACTGCCGCTGGACTTCGATGGGCGAGGCAGACTCCGGTACTGCAGAGTTGTCTTGGAGCTCACGTGCAGGATGCCATCATCCTGGTTTTGGGAACCATCTAAGCTCGTCTTCCGCCCTGCGTTGGACTTCCCACTGATGGCTGAGGATTTTGGCATTTTTCCTAGTGTTGCTGACCCGCTTGTGATGGTTGCTCCACTTGTGGTGATTATGTTAGAAGATCCCAACCCAGACTTCTTGAATCCAAACGACCCTGTAGCAGTTGATCTCCCAATGCCAGAGGGAGGCTTCTTCCCTTCATCACCACTGCTTTTTCCTGCATCTGATGGAGATCGCTGTATGGAAGCTCCTTTCAGGGGAGTTTTCACTTTTTCTGAAGCTTTTGCATCATCCGTTTTTCCTAAGTGAAAGCATATTTGAAAAGGTCACTTGTGTTTAAGCTGCAATGTCTTAATATCTGATTTCAACATGATATGATTAGAATTTCAAAATGAAAAAATACACAAACAGAAGAATTCCCCTAAGGAAACAGACCAGTTTAGTCTTTGGTCTCCCATCAGCTATCCGTTAGCAGGTATGACCCATTACAGGCAAGCATTAAGTATTAAAAGCTTGAAATTCTTCTGAGGACTCCCACTTTCATATATAGCTGGAAAATGTAGTTGTAGGAAGTTATCTTGAATGAATTGTAAGGAATTTGGACTAATTTTTTTCTGTTAACAGTATTTTTATATAAAAGAAATAATACTTGAAAATAAAACATTACATGTAATAAGCATATCCTGAAGTATGACATGAATTATGCATGTAGAAATTAGTGGTGCTTATAGAGTTCTTTGGTTTTCACCGATCACATCTTTTTAGCTTATGACTAAGTTTGTTCTGGTTTTAGTTACACAAAATTATCAGGGAGAGATTATGTTACGGAATGAATCATCTTGATCTGTAACAATGTCAATTACACAAGTTAACAGTCTTTGTCGTATCCTTGATGTCTCCTCAAGATTTTTGATTTTTTGAGAGGTTTTCTTCAGTCCTGTGTAGGATTATGACTATATAACATATATTTCTATGTTTCTTCCATATTTCCTAAATTTTTTTGTAACATTCAGACAGGTTGAAATAAGATGTTCTTTTATAAGAGAAAGTACCCTCTTCCTATTTTACAAATAGATAAAAATTGCCATTTCAATTCTAATTTCTCTCTAAGCATCTATTACATACTCCTAAAATCTCCTAGAACATAATGAAGTTTTTAATTTACTCTTCAAGTGATTATGGAAGCTTGGAGGAAGATGACCTAATTTCTCTTAAGAAACTAAAATGTAATAAAGAGCAACCCCTGCAAAGCAGAACTAAGTCCACTCATGTTTTTATCCAGTACACATTTTATGCTACATGAACAGATGCACATGCCGTGATCCAGATCAGACTCTGACCCAGCAAACATATAGATCATTAGTAATTAAGGCCTCAGTTCTGTGTTGCACAGTGGCTGCCTGATCACCTGCAGCACAACACATCTGGGAAGCTTAGCTTGGCACACAGGAAATCTTTTAGTATCTCCATTTTTTAATTCCTATTAGAGGGGTGTAGTATCTGTATATGATCACCATGGCAATGCTCCTCAGGGATCTCACAGACCACAGACTGACCAATGTTTAGCAGTTCCAAATTGTGAAGAAACAAAAGGGGTTCACAAAGGGTAGGAATTTATTCTGAGGAGATCTTTGTTAGTTGCCTTTACAACTGGGGGTTGAAGTATGCTCATGCACTATTTTGTCAGGACATGACAAAGCTCCAACTGAGAATTCATATTTCCTTAGTAAAATGGTGGATTAGGATTAGACGGTTTTAATAATTATCTCTTTCACCAGATTTGGATTTTTTGCTTAAAAACTACATTGCAGAAGTGGTTACTACTTCTGAGAGGCCTTCCAAAATTAGGTAAGAGGGCATTTAGCACTAAGAGTGTGCAAAAAGACATTTTTTACAACTTTTTATCGCTTAACAGTGGTCTATAGAACACCCACAGTACGTGGAATGTGATAATTCAGCTTTAGTTATTAAATAACCAAAACCATCATTTTGAGTCCCCTCCCTTGAATATTCAATCTTTTTGACTCAGCTTCCAATATTTGGCCATTTCTATGCATATGTTCAATTATCAAAGGTAGGGTTTTCTAGAGAATAAGGGTAAGACACACATGAGTTCAAAAAATACTTATAAGAATTCCTTAATTGATGTTGACATACACAAATGATAGTATAACAAAACGCAATCACAGTTTTTGTTATGGATGCACTAGTGTAATTAATAATTTATTAGTATGCCTGTAGCAAACTAACAGTTATAGAAATGAACAAGTTAGTATAATATTACAATCTGGGCTTGCAGTCATTTATAGGAGGAGAGAACAGTATGCAAATATTATATATACATATATAATATCCATCAATTATTGTAAGATCATTGTAATCTGAACTACAGAAGTTTCCTACCTGGGGTCTTGAGTGCACTTGTTCCTCCTTTGTGCCTGGACTGAGTTGTTCCTACTTGTGCAGTCATGCCTCTCCTCCAAGACCCAGTCTGTGATACAGAGAGAGTTTTCTGTCCCCCCTTCTCTGACTCTTCAGACAGCCCTGAGGGAAGGCCTTTCCACTTGCCACTGTTGTCTACACTGCTGTCGAAGTCCTCTTCTGGCTTCTTCAGCTCTTCAGTGCTGCCCCAAGTTTCACTGTCCGTAACTGAGCGCTTCTCTGAGTCTGTCTTCAGCTACAAGGAATTTGCATGAGAAATGGTCAGTCCCAGCATCTCTGTTATTTGCTGATTTCTTAAATCATGGTAGGGGAGGAGAATTTGGTCTATTTGCAACAGAAACTTTCCTTCTAAAACATTAGTATCCTGATTCCAAAAGTTTAAAAACTTACCCATTTGGGGGATGACATTTCTTTTTTTTTATTTTGAAAAGATTTCAGCCCTTTTCTTTATAGATAACTATAATGAAGGGAAACATAATTTAATCTAATCATCAGTGGTGATACCCTCAACTCTGTCTGAATTTCTGAAGTGACTCACTATGCTGAGAGGTTTTACTAAAACCTTGGGTGAGTGAATTCCTAAATACACTACTAAAATCACCTCAGTCTGGCTTCTTGCCTTTTCCTACTCAAGACTTCCAGTGACTGGATTAAGAATATTGCTTCAGTAGAAGAGAGTATGTTGTGCCACCAGTGAGCAAGGATACCATCCTCAGCAAAATTATTTGTGCTACAGCTGATGGCTTTCCTAGTGGCCTGTCTCCACAGAAATGAATTGTTTCCAACATGAAACTCTCTCCAGCTACATCAGCTAACAGAGCAGATCTTATGCCAGCACTACTCATCTGTGGTGTGAAGGCAACCAGCTGGGCTCTCGCTCCCTCTGAAATGCAGACCCATGTGGAGGATGCACCAGCGAGGACCTGTGACATCTGTCGTTCCTGAGGCATGCTGATAAGGGAGTGCTGCAAAGAGCAGCCCACCAAGACAATGTAGAAGCTGTGAAACTGGCTTAAATAGAAACAGAGACTGACCCAACCCTCTGTCTTTGACAGGACTGGTGTTCTTTGTGCTGACAGGCTGCTCAGTGTAACTCTTCCTTCTGCGTTTTTCTGCAGCCTCGGGACCTCAGTCTGAAGCCTTATTTGCACATCACCCTCCCACCACTCCTGCCTGCCACAGGGCCCTCTTGAACAGCAGAAATATGGTGCTGCTGTCAGGTATCACCAGCCTAAGAGGGGATGCAAAATGGATAGCATTGAGGGACAGGCTATTTATTATTCTGTGCTGTCATAGCTCCTTCACCACAGAGATCCCTCTGTGGCTGTTTCCTAGGCATTGCTGTCATAAACAGGATTAATACTGATTAGATGACCGACAGAATAATCAGTTCCTGTTTACATATTTGTCAGTTCAGGTGTACCAAATGCTAAAGCTCTCTGCATTTCCATAATTACATATGTGCTTCAGACATGCTAGCACAGATTATGGGTAAGGATTAATGGGAAAAAAAGCCCAAGCAAATATCTACAAAAATATTGCAGGATCCTTCAGAAGAGAGTTTTCATTAAAGTTATTGTTACAACATGTGTAACATGTAATGACATGCTTACAGACCATTTCCCATAAATGAATGACTGTAAACACTTAGTTGCACATTTTTAAATCAATTGGTATAATTTTAAAAAAAGTGTAGTACAATACTTTCTAAAAGCTTCTCCTCATCATTATTATGCTTTTAATAAGAAAATGACAATAAAATATGCAATTTCTGTCTCAGTCTATAGCCAGCCCTTACTGCTCCAATCACTTAAAAAGACTGAGAAGGAGATCTCTGTGTTGCAGTATATCTAAGACCTGGAGAACAGATGGCAAAATGAGTATTCTGTTCACTTCAGCTTCTGACTGAGATTGCCAGCTAGCGTGGAATACAGCAAGTTCTGTTTAATCTGCCTGGTAAAGGCATGCGTGATAAAGGTCTGTTCCTAGTCTTCATAATATACAGAAGCTCTGGAAGGAAAGTAAAACTTGGACATGCACTGCATCTCTATCACTGAACAATTTGCAAATAAAACAGAGGCTTATTATAGAGCAGCTAGAACATGAGATAATCCAAATGAAAAAAAAGCCACAAGGTGTTAAAGAGTCAGCTTGAGATTTTCCAATCCTGACAATTATGCAGGGGAACAAGTAAGCCAGAACTAGCTGGCCATCACTGTTGATGTGAAAAGGAAGAGGCTGATCCTCAGTTAGCAACCACAGAAGTCCCTGATGGAGTGGGAAAGGCAATGGTAAGGGCTGAAGAATGTTGGCATTTGTGTATCTTTGCATGAGTACAGCATTTGTCTGATATCTGTCCTGTTGGAGACCGAAGTAATTTTCATTCCAAAAGTAACTATATTTCCAAATTGTCTGGAGGAAATTACAAATATGTGTTTTTCTCCTGCTTACAGAGTCTGCCACAATGTACATCTACAAAACAGACCTCTGACTTGCGGACACTGGCTGCCTGCAGGAGTCTAAATGGAATCAGAAGTGTCAGTCTCGCGTCCTGAATACTTGACATCAAACCACTGGAGGCAGCCACTCTTCCTCTATGCTGAGTGTTCAGTCTTGAAGTTCCCTGCTTGTAAACAGGAGATGACATGGCAGAGAATACTTTCCTATTGAGACAAACTTTTCTGGTTTTACTTCTTTTGTGGGGAGAACTAAGTCCTGCAAGGATTCTGTATTGACTTTTCTATCACTTGCAATTTTTTGGGGAGCTGGGAAGAAATGCTTGGATACCTGGCATCAGAGTTTTACATACACAGACACACACACATATATGTTTTATGGGTATAGCTTGTGGCTGTATGCTATGAAGAGCTCTGTTTTGACACTATGCATTGTCAGCTTGCATTGACACTTTTATCCCTGGATCTATGTGGGGAGAAGAGAATCTCTGCCATCTGAAAGGACACTACAGCCTGTATATTTCTTCCCTAGTATGTTTCAGCTCATGAAAGACAAAAAATATTATATTTTGAATGGTGTTATCTGTTGAAAGAGAAACTCCAAATGAGCTGAAGTGAGTAGAAACCCACCCATCACGGATCCAATCACAGCGCATTTGTTTTGTATGAGGGTGCAGCAGGGGCTGGGACCAGTGGGGGCAGGCAGAGCTGGGTCTCACCAGCCAGGACCTTCAGCAGCGATGTGTGCCCTGGAAGTAGGGAATCCAAGATGTCAGCTCATGGCCCAAGCTTGGGTCAATGGGGTCTATGGGCTTCTTGCATTCAGGTGTAATACAGGATTTTGTAAAATACGAATACTTCATTTGTTTAGAGGCATTGATACCAAGCTTTTTCTTTTGTTCTCCTGCATGCTTGGGGGGTGTTGCAACAAATGGCAATGAAAAGCTACTCACCTGGGCATGAGTGTTCTTCCTTGAAGAGGCTGTTATGTTGGAATAAGAGCTGACAGATGAGGTGGTATTCAAATCATCTGTGCTGAGGTTGTCAAGAGTGTCACTGAGGCCACTGCTAACTGAGCTGCTGTCATCCCAGCTGCAGAGAAAGGAGCACATCTCCTTTACATACTGTGTCTCAATAGGCAGAAAATTTCAAAATCAATAGATGCAATTACTTATTTTTCAACTGATTTACCAGAAATTTTAAGTAATATTTCCTGAGGTACAATATTATTTTTCAGTCTTTTAAATTAATTATTCACTCACAGTCAAGTGGCTGCTTGTTCAATTAATGAAAGGTGCAGGTGTCCTTAAAAAATTAACATCAGGTCTAAGAGTAAGTCATTAAAACAGTTTGTTTCATGCTTCATCGTAATCACATCCAGGACACTGGCAGGGAAATCCATTAAGCCTACCCGATATTGCTAGTCAAGACATTATTAATGTTTTGGAGAACACCTGATGAATTTCCAGGCTACATAAAAATAAAAGGAGTATATTTTCTGCAGCCTAATCCATGGTCAGCAAGAAGCCAGTATTTTCATAAGTTTTATTTTCTTGTCTTCAGTCTCTGTCTAGCTGGTGCAATGTCATCAAAACAGGAATCCCTAAGAATACAGTCACTGGAACTGACAGAAAACATGTTATACATCTCTGAAGAAACGCAGTCTGTCAACTGTTTTGCTTTGGGAGATTGAGGCAAAGGATGCAAATGAGAGAAAGGCTGCTCTTACAGAAATGCCATTACCAACTCTCACAAAAGCCTTGCTTTTGCATGGAGGGGAGCTTGATCTGTGTTTCTCAGACTCTTCTCTAAAGATTTGCTTCTCCCTGGCATTACATTTTGACTTCTATCTTATTGTCATATATACAGCATTATACTCTCAGTTTTGCTACATCTCCACCTGTTAATCTTGCTTTGGATTATTTGCAGATGAAGTTTGAAAAAGAATTCACTTAGCACTTTCAAAGGGGTTACTCTCCTATAGTTTTACGTATATAGAAGTTAGGTATCTCATGTAAGTTATCTAGGTGTGCTCTCTAGCTGGTATTAAAAGTAGCCTCCTCCAGGAGGTAATTCATTCTGGCTTAAAATGTCTCAGGCTTGTGGGATAAACTGTCTACTGAAGGTGCCTCTTTTCTCTTTTCCTCTCCTAGAGAGGAGAGGGTTGATAAAACCTCTTCTAGGTATACAACCTCTAGAAAGACAAAGCCAGGTGTTCACACATGCTGATAAAGTGCAAAACACAAGACAGTGCATTGTATCCTTATTTTGCTGTAGGGTGATGAGGCACTTTTTAGAAAAATAAATGAAATTCAATCCCACAATCAAATTAAAGCTCAGTATTATTGCTACTAGTCATTCAGAGCAAGCAAGAAAAATATCTGCGAATCTTTATTTTACATTTGGCATTTTGGGAGATAGCAGCAGTGACAGTGAACTGCACAGAGAAAAATGTGTGCTGATGCACCAGAAAGTTCTGTGCACTAGTCTTGTATCATAGCAACTGCAGCAAGCATTACCTTCCTTTTGCAAAAGGTAGAAAATCACATTAGTAAGCCAGTTCAGTGACAAAAAAAAAAAATATTTCAGAGGGTAAGGGTTTATTACAGTGCGGCACTTTCCACCGCTGAGTACAATGACTATAAAATAAGTGTCTTCTGCTACATTTCCAGCTAATAAACACATGAGTGATTTAATAACGAAATTATAATATCATACATTATAGGCTGTCCACATTCATCTAAGAACCATCTCTGAAGCACTAGGCATTTATGCTTTCTGTGTTTTTCACTGTCTAATGTGATGCATAATTTCATTGATGCTAAAAAGTAATTTTTAAAATGCTTTGTACCACATGGGAATATACCTTTAGAACAGTGTTAAGACTGAGAACATAAAGGATAGATAAAAAATGAATAATACTAAATGTGATTAGGTTGTAGAAAAAATAGTATCACCTCATTAAGAGCTGTTTCTTAAAAAAGAAAAAAAAGTTCATAAGCCAGATGCAAAATTATATATATATTCGATACTTCCAGAAGCAACATGAGCTTTTAATGTATGACATTCATGTCAGATAATATTTGACCATCAGTTTTCTGAGTCTACCTGTGACCCTGAGGACCACATTTCATCCTGTTTCCCCATGTCTCTTTGTTATTTTATTCTATTTTAATTTTTTCCACTTCATTTTGTGTTCCTTTTTCTCTGTAAGAAAATTCACATTTTCTAAATTCTGAAATAGTTCAGCTGATTCACAAAATATAACTATGTTCTCCACAGCCGAAGTTTTCAGGCAAAAACTACTATGATCATGTTTCCTTTCTGTTATGGCTTCTCTACGGTGTTTCACACTCGTCACACCTCACTCACCAGTGGATTATTCGTGGGTTCAGGGAACACTCATGGCTGTCTTGTAAGTTGTGCAGAAGATTATTCTGACACCTCCACTACTGACCTTTTAGAGTCATCGCTGTTTTTGTCTGGATTTTTTTTTTCTCTTACGATATGTGCTCAAGGTGTTTTATAAATTTGGGGGCGTTCATACACCAACATTTCTGACAATATTCAGTATGCCTGTAAAAACCAGGAATATCAAAACCTGCTTTCTTTCTGGCATATTCTAAGGACTGTTAGAGAAACTGATTCCAACTTGACACAATGTTTTGCACCAGCCTTTTGAAAAGACATAGTAAAACTGGAAAACTCCAACCGAACAGACCATATCAACCACTCTTTTGACAAAGAAGATTGGCTTTTTTACTTATTTTAATGTATTATCCAGAGTTGTTTTAACTTGCTCATGCAGCTAAATTTTCATATTTCAGTACTTACTGTTTCTACATTTACAGACCTCTTTCCCCAAAACCAGATAGCAGAATTGCTATCAGACAAGTAAATATGTTTTTGATAATGAAAATTTCTTGTTTATAATTTGGAAAAAAAATTCATGATGATTCATATTAAGGTATCCTTTAAACTAGCAAACACATGACAAAAATATCTGATAAAATTATTGTGCATTACTTTGAGATTGAAAACGCATTCATGGGAGTCTGCAGCAAACTAGTTTTAGTTCTTGTTCCCCCTACCCTTCATCAAAACAATATTAATTTATGTTTTAATATAATGGATATGATTCATCTTTCTATTTTATTTTTCATTTACATGTCTCTTTTTCACATATTCTACAGAGTCTATGACACGTCCAGTTAGTACTGCTGTTCATTAATGCCTGACACCACTTTGCTGTTAAAACCCACATTTTAGGGACTTAAAATGTTGACAAAATTTCCTGCTTTTATTTTTTCTTGGTGTCAGACTCAGGCTGATTTCTTTAAAAGAAAATTTCAGCAAATGGTGTTCAGCTATCAGGGAGACTGAGGCTAAGAGAAAAATGCCTTGTTTTAGTAAGTTCTGGCAACTTTTTCTTTGATAAACCCTGGATCCTAAGAGGATCTGGGGAAGAACTGTTATGTTCAGCAAGCCATAATTTTCTCATTAAGGATATGAATTTTGCTATTTCTAAGCAAAATCTACTTAAATCTGGATAATTCACAATTGTCTTCAAGGTCACTGCTTGCATGTACCTGACAGATTTTTATTTTCAGCAGCTCAGCTCAGTCTGCTTTGTCTGGGTTCAAACTGGCAAGCAGAGAACAAGCAAACAGCCCAGCAGTCACTGCTCTCACTGTGAATGCATATAACACCACTGTTTTTGGCAACACAACCACATATTATTTTTTTCTCTAGAAATGTATAATTAATTTAGTGCTTGTCAGAGGTCTGCTTTAGGGATGAATCTGAATTTTGCATTAAGGAAGGATGCCTTCTGTATCCTTTCAAAGAAGTTGAAAATTCTGTAACAAAGGGGACTACATGAAGCATGATTGAAGCCCCTGGTGTCCCAGACTCCCTGCAATCTGCAAGGCGACTGCCTTAACCACCATTTTTTAATAAATCAGATGCCAATAAAGAGCTTCTAATTTACTTTAGTGTTTAGCATTTGGCTTGCAAAGGTGTAATGCATGGAAATGTGTGCTTTGAACCTACATTTTGCTGCAGGGATACCTTAAAATTTAGGTTACTATCAACTCAAATTGCATGTCAAAACCCAGCACCTCTTTTTTGGCCTTACTATTGCTGTACCTCAGCTTTACCTCTGTAAAACGGAGACAACACATGCACAATGGTTAGACTGACAGCCACTGTGTTACAGCCTTCATCCCAAAACATACGTCATGCCCTCTGCCTCTGCCCAGACTCTTTGCAGGAACACTGCCAGTATTCTTTCTGCTTAGATCTGTGTTTTTCTTTGATATACTAGTTATGCCAATCAGATAGCTAGCTAAAGCTCATCCCCTAATTCTAGCCCGCATCTTTCAAATCTGAACAATTCTTGACCATTTTGAAGCAAGAAATAATACTTCTGCTGGAGAAGACTTCCACATTGTCACTAATTGGCAAAGGTGGCCATGAATATTGTACACATCTCAGTGCTTCACAAATAGTTCCAAATGCTTCAAGCAAAGTTTCAACTCCTTGACCATATCAAATACTCCATAAAGTTGAGAAATCCATGACTTGCTATCTACACAGTTGGTTAGTCTCCACTATCACCCATGGTCTCATTTTCATTAGCATGTGCTAGTACTGAAAACATCTTATAATAATCCTCTCATTGATGTCCCTGCCACACAGTGCTCTGGAAATAGCAAGGTATCTGAAGTCAAAACACACGGTGCTTAACATCAGTATGTAGAGCTGAACAAAGATTACAAACACATTCCAACAAGTACTCCTTCAAATGGAAAGATAAATTGCACTCAGCTGTGCTCATGAAACTTTTTTGTTTGCTTTCCACAAGTATCTGTATTTTTTTTTGATTCACACACAGAAATATATGGACCAAATGAGGAATATTATATACAAAGTAAGACATTATTTCACACAGCAGGTAGGCAAGCAATAGAGCTTTAGGGCGAAGATGCAATTTGACTGTAGCCTAACAATGAGGACCTGCAGAAAATATCCAACACATTTCTCTAGATTTTTGCATGATGTCTGAAAGTAAAAATGCACTGCATTAGGAGTGCAATGAATCCTGATGGTATGTGACAAGAGGAAGCTTTATCAACAATCTGTGTTAGCTCCATGGACACCTAAAATATTCTCCTTTCAAAGCACTTGTTTCAGAAAATCAAAGCTGTCTACTTGCAGACAAGACATGACAGAGCACTCAGACATGATCATTGTTCCATCCACCCTTCCTATTTCTACTTTCAGCATTTTCTTACAAGCCCTTAAGCTTGCCAGCTTATTGAAGTTCACCACACTGATAAGCTGGGTCAATGGCTGGAATTTGTTTCAACATTGGCATACTTCATTCATTTTTGAGAGCACCTCCAGCCAAAGTTCCTGAGTATGCGAATTAAAAAGCTTTTCACAAGCAGATCATGAGACACAGCAAGACTCCAATCAATGTGCTATCAAGAACACCAGAGAATTATGGTTCCTTCAATGTATCCAGCCCCTGGCATAGTTTGACAAGTTGCTGGCATTGTTTTCTTTGGTTCATTACCCATTTTTGCAAGCAGAAGCAGCAGCTACAGCTTTCAAAAATACAGCTCTAGAAAACAAAACCAAAACCTTTTCTCTTGAAGTATTCATTTAATCAGAAAAACTGTTCTCTCTGGGGAGGTTTATAACTGAATGAAAATAGCACTGTATTTGTCACATGCTTTGTACTGCACATGAAGAGCTTTAGACCACAGCAGTAGATACACATACTTGACTAGGAATGAGAAATCCTTAGTCACATTCTTGCTAATGGCAATGAAACACACATATCCCCAGGAACTTTTGTATGAATTTGTGATTTAAGGAATAAGAACGTATTTAGTAAAACAACCTTTACTGTCTTTTTATAGCAACTTTGAGCTTTCAAATCGTGAAGCCCTTTTAAGCACTTCTAAATCATTCATTGCCATGGCAGGTACATGCAGGGGAGTGCCCAAGTGTATTTCTCCTGCTGGGGGGAATGGTCTTAGAGGAAAAATAAGACAACTGAGATCATGACACAAGAGTAACATTCAGAGCTAAACAGAAACCTGACTTCTGAATGCTTGAGGATCTACAGATCCAGACTAAGAGCAGATCAGTGGTGAGCAGTAGGGTGTGGCCCCTTTCTCAGTCTGCACACAGCTTGTTGTTTTATGTCAAAGATCCACAGATGATGCAGGTCTCCCTGTCCCTTTCTTAGAGCCTCTGGATGTCACTACACAATTTTTCACAGAAACAGTAGAGGTACGACAAACACCAGGAATTTCTTTGATTAGTATAGCATACGTCCACATTTGCCAAATAAGATGCTAGTACACTAGTCTACTGCAGTGGCTAGGACTGGGACATCCTTAGCAACGCATTTATTTAAATTGCAGTGTTCTGAAAATACAAAATCCCTGGATTTAGGCACCTGTGAGGTGGACAGCTACCTAGGGTGTAAGACAATTTGTGTCACTAATGTGCAAGGCATCTACATTAAATGTGAATTAGGAAATAAAAGGTTGGCATTTAATCTCCTAGGCAGTCAACAGACAAAGGCAGGTACATTCCAAGGGTAAGCAGGAAAGACTGCAGAGGTAACAGCAAAGTAAAGGACTTAAACTATATGCCCACAGTAGGAAGTTTTAACTTAGTACACCTTCACCTTACTCACTCAAGCCCAGCAAGTGGAAAACAGTGTTTAGGCTACTTCTATACACATGAAATCCATAAAACAGGGAACAAAATGCAAAAATCAGCCTCCACAATACACTCCATGGAGGCGGTCATTGCATCTCTACAGTGCACCAGTGAAGTCAATATTAACATGCATTTTGGGCTGCTGCCATGAACTCTCTTCTCTGACACCCATATTTCAGGTCATGTTTCAGGAGAGTAAGGCAGGATTCAGCCTAATATAAAGATTTTATAGCTACTTCCATAATTGACTTTTGAGAACAGAAATGATCTCTTAGCTCATTAAGAGGAAAAGATAAGAAAATAATTGGACAGTTTTACTTAAAGCAACTCCTCACTAACATCCCAATATATCAGCTGGCAAAATTTCTCCTTCAAAGTTCAATTCAACATGAATTAATCCCTTTTAAATCTTCTACTGTGATCTCAGCTGCTCATTATTCATGAAACAGCTACAGTGACCCTTCACAAACAGATTCAAGAGGGCACAGAGTTTGTAAAATCAATACTTTCCTTCATTCCACAGATTGTGAGAGCCAAAGCCCAGGCCCTGAATCAAACTAAAAACTTGCAGGATCGATAAATTTCCCTGTATCTATTCTATGCTCATAGCTAAATGAAAACACAGCCAGTTGGACTCATACTTCACCACTCTTTCCTCAGCAAGTGTAATGCATTACCTGTCATACCCAAACAAGGCAACTGCCAAAGCCTTAATCCTGAATTACTTTGGGGTCACAGGTAGAGAATCATGCCATGTACATTTCAAAATAGATGCACTCAGCATATTCAAAGGAAAATTGTTTAGCATTAGAAAGAATAGGAATGCATTTATACACCTGCTTTCATGCACCATCACTTTGCAAGGATTTTTTATTTCATGTTAGAAATTTATTTTATGAGAAGATCCAATTAGAAAATTATATCCTACTACAGCTAGCCCAAGAGCACAATTAGAGAAAAATGCATTTTTGCAAGGTCAGTTAATTTCCATATTCTTCCAAGCATTTAATAAGTGCCTTAAGAAATAATTTGGTTTTAGAGCCAGCAGGGAAAAAAAATAGATGGAAGATTTACATTCCTTGAGATAATTATACATACCTTGCAAAACCTGCATACCCACACCATAGGATCTGAATATGTCTTTGCCAGAACCCCTTCTGGTTTCCACTTATTTCTGAATACAACACTTAATCTGACGTGATAGGGACAGCAGAAAGTCATTTACCTAGCTCTAAATTCACAACAGAATGTATCAACAATCAGAAGAAGGAATTTTGCAAAATGAAATTTAGGCAAGTGTTATTTGAATAAAACAATAAATATCCAGCTAGGAAGATACTTTATTTCTGGAATGTACAGGGTCGGGGTTTTTTTTCACATGAGCCCGATAAACAGCATCCATTTTTATTTATATTTTGAACAACCTTTGGAAAATAGTAATGTATGGGCTAAAGCAAGATGTAAGGAAGTAATTTCATCAAGAGCTATTGACAATATCATAACAAGCCAAGAGAGAAAATCTTTTGATGGAATTATCTTACCACAGCTGTTTGTTTTCTACACACTGGATGCAAGAGATCTTTAAATTTTTTGAATGCAGATTCAGACAAGTTAATTAGCATTAGTTGAATGGACATAAATAAACAAAATATAAACTGCCTATCTTCAGCAGATAAAAAGCAATATAAAGCCCTACTACTTCTTGTTACCTCATCACTTTATGAAGTAAAAATTTCATCCTTCACTTTGTAAATGGCCAATTCCCATCCCCAAAACTGAAAAGATAAATGAGACCTCCCCAAATATAAAGATGTATCTCATGGTATCTGCATTTACAGTCAAAGAAAAATCATACTGAAACCAGCCCCTTAAACACCCTGAGATAAGCAGTATTTGCCATTCACCTTTGCAAACTGCCAGTCACCTGTTTCAGATGGGAGGGAGGTATTGAAATACCAAACCTCTTTGCTCAAACTTATCTCTACCGTATATTAAGAAACCAAACAGACCCTCCTGATAACTGTTCAGAGGAGAACTATTCCCAGTAATTATTTGCCCAATGTCAAAGTCCTGATTTACTGATAACCTCCTCTGCTGTGTACAGTCTCTCATGTTTAAGCATCTTTGTTGCTAGAACTAGCTGTCTTGCTTTTGCTTATGAGCAGAAGCAGGGATTTATTTTTCCTGTCTGCACCTGATTAAACTCAATCTGAAAAAAACAGTATACATAACTATGTTGGCAGAATGGTAAGTAAATCTCTTTTCGTTCTGGTTATGATACTCATCCTATAAATCTCCATGATGTAGCAAGTCTTAAATCCAGCAGTTTTATACAGTTTAGCTGCTGTGGTACTGCAAGGTTTGGAGCAGTTTTGGCTTGTGAGGAATATTTGTTACCCCACACTGCCATTTGCTTAGAATGGAAAGATGTGGTAGACAGAGACTAAACCAAAATTCTTATATTTAATTTGTAATTTCACTGGGTTTTTTTTAATCATCCTTTACAGTTGTCAGCTGACAGTAACAACATAGAGTTGGACACCTCCTATCCCTGTCACCTCATTGCAGTGCTCCCTGATAACTTTTTTACCAGAACATGGCATAACATGGTCCCAGTGTTGGCAGCCTTGCACTGCCATCGAAGGAGCGGGAAGAGCATTCCAGCTGCGGGTCGCATCCCTGAACACACGAGCACTGTTGGAAAATCAGTCCCTCTGAAAGTGTAAAATGACTTTAATCTGGGAGGCAATAGCCTTCCTCACACATAGCCTCATGCAAAGTATTTTTTCCCTGCAGGTCTCAAGAGGAGGTGCTGGTTTGTTGAGTCTAGCAATAAGTTGTGACTGTGGGTGCCAGTTCAAGGCCTAAAGAGCTTCTTAATAAAAACCTTCCCCCGAGAATCTCTTTGAGAGCTTGATCCACCCAAATATTTTCAGATAACAAGGTAAGCCTATTTCCTGAAGCCTAATAGCATTAACTGCTTGCAGTCAGCATCTCAACTGCAACCTGTCTGGCAAAGGGCAAGTTAAGTTGAACACAAGAGTCCTTCTCTTGGTTTTGTTTCCCAGGATTGCCTCTCACACCTCTTGCTTCTTTCCCAAATTTCGCTGAGTAACGACCCAAGTTACAGCTTTAGCAGAAAGAAGGAAGGGACTTTCTCCTGCATCTGCATGACCAGATTTTTAGCATCAGTAAGGAATAAAGGCTTCAGGGGTCATGCTCCCTCTGCATCCGGCCTTCAGATTCTTGTTCATCACTGCTGCCTGGGCAAAACTACTGGCTGATTTTAATAAAACTGTAGAAAACATAAAGGTCAAAAAATTGTGTTTCTTAACTCTCAAGCAAATACACAGCCATATGAAGACAGAGGCAAAGCAGAAGTATTTCTGAGAGGAAATGTGCAATATGAATTAAATGTATCAGACATTCGTGATCCTGTACATAAAATCAGACTGCTTATGAATTAGCAAAACAAAAAGTTTAATACAGTTGAGGCATATCATTATTTTCTTTCTAATAAATAGGGTCATAGAACATTTTTATTCAGGTTTGAGACTTGGAGATTTTCTGCTTTTTAATACCTTCTAGCCTTTTCGCCCATGAAGGTCAGGGTGCTGAGTTTAGAAAACACAGATTTCAGAACCAAACTTATTTACAGAGGTTTAACCATCCAAGCATTTAGTTGATATTTGGTATTTTTTTCAGTATCTCAAATGTCCAAGATTTTCTTGCTCTGCATTACAGGGTTATCTTGAAATTTACATTATTGACACTGCTTAGTGTAGAAAGGTTTAATGTTATGTTTAATCCTAACTTGTGCCAGGTTTTTGCACCAAATCTAAATGCTATTCCTTTGCACCTTATGTTACATGACTGCTTTCACATGGCCATTAACAGCAATCATTGACAGTAATAGTGATTTAATTGTGCTCAGAGATCACAACTGTCATTGATTATCACCAGAAGTTTTCTAATATATTTCTTATTCCATATGCCAGTGGTACCCAATAGTTGTTTGTCCCTTAATCTCTTAAAAAGTCCCTGTGCCATGTGTTTAACATCTTGCCAGTAAGGGTAGCAGCTCACTTATCAAACTGTTACTTGAGGTTTCAACCTAATCCTTATCCAATTTTTAAGAGTCTGGAGAAGGCAGGGTGTTAAGAGTAAGTTATAGGCCAGATAAATTGCTCAAGATTCTGGAGTATGACAGGGTAAACTATCATGGACCTGCGTGGTTATAAAGCTAGGTGGAAATTTTCATATAAACTATAGTTGACAAAATACTATTTTTTTAATAGAAAATGAAACATCTTGCAAAATTTAAAAAAAATAATGATTTTCTCAAAAAATGGAATCGCTTAGGAACTAATTTTTAAATTTCAGTCAATCTATATTAAAATCAGAAATAACTTTCTTGCACTGAGGAAAGTCAGTCTCTTAGGACACCACAAATGTTCTTTTTGTATCTTAGCTTTCAGATGGTTCAATTTACTTGATTTGATACCTCAAATCATTGTGGAAATGATTTAGCATTGAACAAATGATTGAACAAAATTACCTTTTACTAAACAGAAGCATCTTCAATGATACATATTATATATGAGTCATATGAAATAATGTATATATAATATATACATTATTACATATATGAGTCATATGAAATAATGTATATATAATAAAATAATAAAGGATAACATAAAATGGAAACCAAAATTTTAAAAGATGATTCTTTGTTTCCTAAATCAAATATATTTTAATTTCTCTTGTAACAAACTAAAAAAAAAAAAAAAAAAAACACTCAAAACTGAATGCAAAACCAGAGCCAAAATATGAAAAATTCCTTTAAAAAGAAATGACATATTTTGATCAAATTTCTAAAGATACACAACTAAAAACAGTAACCAATTTTATGTATACTAAACATTTTGGTATTCTTCCTAGTACAGTGACAGATATTTCTTGGAGGCATTAGTACCTTCTGTTTTGTAAACAATTTTCTTCAAAAAATAAAGAACTCAAACCCTTTAGAAAGTTGCCGTCCTTCTTCCAGATAACAGAATAATTCCCTTGGCTGTTTTTAGCTGAAGTTTCAGAGAAAGAGTACATTAAAAGAACCCCTATTGGCTGAAAAGGTGGCAGCACTAATGTATCTCACGATGAGTTCTCCCTTTCCAGGGGATGAAAGCACTGAAATTACTATTATTGACAGATGACTGAAAAGGAAAAATGGTGCTCATGGATTCAAGACACTTTTGACACATCTTGTCAGGGTAGTATGAATGGCAGGTTTTGAAAAACGGACACATTTCTGCCTCTAAGCATCTTCAAGAGGAGAAAAACAATGCCTGATCTCCCTGTAGACACACAAATTATTGTCCGAGTGGATTTACTCCCCTAACATAACAAAATCTATCAGAAGTTTAAGGAATTCAGTTCTGGCTGTTTGTCACAGATTCTGGAAGATTGGGAATAGCACAGAGGTCAACATCAAGGGGCTGAAAGAGAATTTTGTGATAGGACCAAAGAAGTGGTGAATGACAGTGACAAAATTCAGCTGGTTGGTCCTCTCCAGCCCACCACGGCTATGCACATGTGCTTGACGAACGGAAGCAGCAGACAGAGACCATGAGGAAGGAGATTTTGGCTTGATGGGCTTTTTACTGTCTGTTAAGGCAGATGTGCTCCGTCAGTCCCACTGCATCCTGCTGGGCACCAGGGGCAGGATCTCTCCAGGCAGCGCACTTTGCTGCATGGGCCCACTCTCCTCAGAGCCAGTTTAAACATCTCTCCAAAATGATGATGATTCCATTGGGCTTGCAAGCAAGGCACATTTTAAGTGCAAGTTATCCTTGCAACTGTGTGAATTTTTAATTAACTTTAGCAATATAAGGAACAAGTTTGGTATTTGTCATTACCACCCAAAAAACCCCAACCCCAGATGAGCTGTGAAAGTGGAGAAGTGGAGCTAAAATCATCGAGAAAAGAAAAAGAAAAAATGCATGCACACTGTTCTTTCAATTCAGTTTTTCTACACACACACAAAAAAAAATACCATAAAGGATAGGCTTGAAGCCTGTAGTTCTGCTGAAAAGAGAACAGAAAGAACTAGAATCCTCTTTAACACTTGCTAGGAGAACTGAGAATTAAAATTCTCATCTGCAATGTTGCAGAAATAATTAGGATGCAAGAAAGGCAACAAAAGACCAGACTGCAAGAGATAGCGGAAATATGATGGATTGCAGCAGAGAGGGGCACCAAGCTCAAATCCTGCATGAAAAAGGGATGAATGTCACCTACAAAGGTCAGAGCTCTGGACATTAGCAGGGAGCAGAGTTTGGAGAACTGAATTGCTGCATCGTGTCCACCCTAGACACATAGAGCCAGACAAAGGGCACTACAGACAGCAGCACAGGGCCCGCAGCAAAAATCCTCCCATGCAATTCCAGCAGAGAAAGTACGGTGTCTTTACATTAGTCAAGTACTTTGTTTACTTACTTTTCACCTGAAATTGCCCTGTTCTCTCCCATTTAACCTAAAATTCAGATATTTTTGCTCTCTGACAGACCACATAAAAGTATCAGAAGCAGTGGAAATTAAAGGGCAGAGGGTATTGCAGTAGTGAGAACAGGTTATGGCAGGCTGAAAACTCTCGTGTAAACTTACCTCTTAAAATCCCCAGCACAAGCAGTATGTACTACTACAGATACCACAGCTCTTCTATAACATCCTCATAAAAAGTCTCCATTTCCATATGTAATCCCCCCAAAATGGCAATACCCAGGAAAGATACAGAATTACTGGCATAAATACAAACCACAAAATGTCCTAAAATGGTTTTGAAGAACTAAAATTTGAGTAAAGGGGTACCTATCTTATAGTGGGTGACAATAAAGATTATTGTGCTAAAATATAACAGATGGGACCAACTATGAGAGAAGCAACATTTATTTCAGTATTAAATTGGTAGAAAAATGAATGATGACTACCATTTTCTTTTGCAGAAGAAAATCCTGCAAAAAGCACCACTCCCTTTTCTTGGCTGTATTGCTTCAGTCACTGCAAAGGCAAAGGAGCAGCAGTATCACAGAGGCAATTCTTCAATTGCCTTGCTACCTTTTGTGGCTTTTTCCAGAGGAGGAGAACAGAGAGAACAGTCAGAGGACCTCTGACCTTGCTTCACTTTTTGCTAACTCACTGCCTTAATAAAGATGCTTGCTCTCTTATCCTTCATTCAAATCTCAGATTTTCAATTGGCATCCCTAACATTGCCATTGCATCTGAGGGAAATTCATGTGAATTTCATGTTGTATTCAAGTAATATCATTCTAATGTTGTGATTGTGAGACACTTAAATACAGATGATTGTTGTGTGATAGTTAAATAGGTTAAAGATTCACTTTTAATAACCATATGAAAACTGAATGTTGGAGACAATATATACACACTGTTCAAAAGCCAAGTGGCCATAGGGTACTCTGTGCTCAGCAGAGAAGCTCTGGCCTTCCCCTCCCTTTGGTGTTGCTTCTCTTTCCCTGCCGAGGCACCTGATACATGCACTGGCTTAAGCACATACTAGCTTTTGGCCTCAGATTCATTCTACAGAAAACTAGGCATCAAGCCAAAATGTCACTGCAATTAATGCTGGTGAAGAGTAAAAAAACCCAAGAAAAAACAAGAGTCCCAAATCAAAGTTCATGTTGGAAGCCAGTTGCAGCCATCTGCAAACAGACTTGTCCATGGCTCGACCAGCTCTCGGCAGGTGCTTCCACATACAGAAAAGAGAACCTGGTTGTTACAGATAATTACAGAAAATATCCCAGGATTACTTCTTATGACAAACAGGAAGACTCCATTGGATTTTAATTGACTTATTCAAGTTTTTCTTTGAAAAATTGTAAATTTACTCCTTCCTCCTCTTATTAAAATATGGGTACGAGTCAGGCATGGTCTGTCTGCAACACAGCAAAGCCTAGGAGTCTCCCAAGATTGACAAGGCACTCAGCCACCACTTTTTTGCTGTTACACTGCTATTAAAAGCATTAGTCAAGAGTTGAATATGGCAAGCTGCTGGTTTGGGCCTCCGGTCATTCTCAGATCTGTCAAATGTGATGGCTTACACTTGGGAATGCTGGAGTGTGCATTCTTGGGAAATAAACAAGCTATTAAGGGCTCTCCTGTAGATTGTGCAGCATGTGAGTCCATCTCATTATATCATTCTTCTTTTCCACTCTCAAAATAGTCTGTCAGTAGAAGTCAAGATATTTATTTGTTAACAAAAAAAATTCTGACATCTACTGATACTTGATTGTCTGTTTATTTGCTTTTTGTCTTATCAAATTCTTCAGTTTACGTTTTTCTAACTATTTTTCGCTTTTGTTTGCTTGTTTTTGATGGTGTAAAAACTTTTACCAGAATGTGCCTGAAGGAAATTTTCACTATTTTATTTATAATTTGATTGCTGGAAGTAATTTCTTTCAAAATCCCTTACATGAGACACTCAAAAAAGCAGAAGTCTCATGGGAAAGAAATCAAACATTGAGATATAAACCAACTTAACAAATTTTTAAAAACAACTGAAAACAATGAAATATATTTCATAAAGCAGTTCACAATTAAATACGTGATCCTAACTAGCCTCTTTAAAAGAATTAGAAATTCATAAGGATAATGCAAGTATACATTTTTAATATTAGAGTAAAAATAAAAGCCCCTTTATGTTCTAAGGTATAAATGATCCCTAAATATCCTTCCTCTAGGATTAGCATTTTCATAAGGCTTTCCTTAGAGAATGGAGATTGCCTTTGTTATTAAACCGTAACTTAGAGGATTTCCAGCACTTCTGAGTGATACAAAATACAACTTTCTTGATATTATGTAACATCATTTTTCTTTATGACATGTAGGATTTGGGTAGAGATCAAAATTCTCAACCATATGTCTAAAACTGTGACACTTGAGCAGTTAAGGACACCATAAATGGCCTGATTTCCCCAGCTTTTGCACACCCGTGAGTCTGTTGGGAGACAATCTGCCTAAAATTATAGCAAATAATGCATTTGAGCAGGGAAAGCAGAAAGGTCTCCTATTACTTCTTTGTTTCTATCTATTATTCCCAGATATGAGACAGATTAATTTACTACTTTAAATTATCTGAATTAATTTCTTAGCCTCTTTTTATTTTTAAAGTTTTAAGGGGGAGGAGTTGGGTTACTCCTGAGTACTGTCTTCATCTTTTATACACTGATGCTTTTTATTTCTCTGAAATCAATTAACTTTACAAATACTGAAGAAAATTTAATAAGAAACTGCTAAAATGCCCTGTTTAATGCTGCTTGAAAAGATCCTTCCATTTGAAAGTTAATAATTTCTGAGTCAGGTTCTGAATGCATGGTATGTCAAACTTGACAGCTTTTCCCAAAGAAAGGTTGTGTTTGATGATTATTTTAGGGAATAAGATCTGATAAATATTCATGTTCCAAACCTAAATTCTGTTGTCCTGAGTTCTGCAGTTTTTCAGTGTTTCTCTTTGCTGTAATACTTTCTCACGCATGCTGTTGTAAACATGGCCATGGTTTTGCTAACTGTCCTTGTTGTTTTCATTCCATTCTCCTAGGTGGAGAAATGTGATGGATTTATGCTTTAACCAGTGTGATTGAGAGGTGGTAATTTCTACCTCCAATCCACGGTGATTTCTAAGAACATATAAATAAAGGTCAGAGGGTTCTGCCCTCTCCTTTTGCCCTCTCTCTTTAGCCTCTCCTTTTGCTCGCTCATTTAACTCTCTCATTTAGCTCTCCTTTTTAGCTCCTCAGCCTAGTCAGCTACGTGTATTTGTGTCCGTGCAGTGCAGGGACATCCACAAAGTTCACTGGCTTACAGCTCTTCAAACTAGCCATTTGGTTTCCTTTTCTGCCTTTTGTAACGTGTCCTAGATGCTTCTTGCAGGGAAACTGGGTGACAACTGATACGAAGAAACACTAAATTGCATTTTCAAGACTACATCTTCTCTCTGCAATGACATTAAAATCAGTGGAAATTTGTGACACGTCTTTTTACAGGTTACTCTCCACACTGAAGTTTACTTTTTGGGACTGGGAAGGAACATCTATTGTGATTTGCAATTTCTCCCCTAACAATAAGAAAATTAACTTTTACATCACAGCATACTGCAGTGTAACTGGAGTATACAGGGCCAGTAAAAACCCCCAAAATCTGAACACTCTGAATGATTGATAAAAGAGCACAGCATGGAGCTGGTGTAAGAAAAAAATTCTCTGCCTCCCAAATGGAGAAATCCAGTATTGAAAACAATTAGCCCTCTTAAGTGAGATCAGACCTTCAGTTCACCAAATTCAGATAGCAGCCTTCATCCCACCGCAGCTTGGTACCATTAAATGCAAATCAAAAGCTCGCAATCGCTTCTTACTTCTTATAATTCAGGCATCATTTTGCAAACTGCCACTTTCTCATGCACTGGTACTTATGTATAATATTCTTACTATGTATGTAGGCTTCAACGTACAGCCTAGTGAGTTCACACCATGCAGCACTGTGAAAGATAAGCCTTTGAAATGGTGTGACATTTCAGGGCGAACTGCTGAGCCATCGTTTTCCTAGTGAACCATATTTCAGAGCCAATATTACCTTGTGCAGCTGAGAAATTGTCTCCTAAGGCCATGACATGCTACACAGTTCTATGAATCTGTCGAGAACCTACAGCCCAATGACTAATCATGTAAAGTCCTAAGTAATGAGATCTTCAGTTACTCCCTTACTGTAAGTGGGATGCAGAAGTTATTAGGATTGAACACGAATTCACAGTGAGACATAGATAAGAGCAGAATACTGTATGCAACTTCAAAAATAAATTATAACCCAAGAGGAACTTTCCATAGCTTAAAAACCTCTGTCAGTAGAAAAAGGTCTATTATTTCCCTTTTCTCACCCAGCAGTGCTGTGCTGGCTCAAGATACTCTGTTTGGAAACAACAAAAACAAATAATGTTGGGAGCAGAGAGAAGGAAGGAGAACAGCTGACAGTCCCATTGCCATGATTGCTGCCTGGCAGTGAAGATTAGAAGCAGTGTTGATAGGCAAAGGCAAAGATAAGCAGGGGAGAATAACCAAATCCTTCTTATCCCTGCCAATGCCTAATTTACCCAGCCCCAAAGCTCTCTTTGTAGGCTAGTTGTGACTTCACCTCCTCCAGTGACAACCCTCCTTTGCTTACTGCTGTGGTGACCTTTTCCTGTGGGGCTCTGCAGCACTAATCCACCCTGTCAGCCATCCCAGGAGCCTCTTCTATCTTTAACCTTTGTACAAAAACCTTAGGTATTGTGGTAAGCAGAATTAGTAGCTGCTGCCAGAATCAAATCATTAAAGCCAAATGAGTTCATCGACATTGTTGTCACTACAATGAATAACCTAATCTCAACTGCTGTAAAAATATTGATTAAAAGAAAAGATTTTCAAGAAGTGGCTGCAGTTGTTTTCAAGAACTTGCCTCCAGAAAAATGGAATCTGAAAACAGCATTCTGGAAAAATTATCTTATTTTGATCTACATTGAATCATTTTACCAAACCTCATTCTCACTGTTTTCTAATCAGATTACTGTGAATTGCTCTAATTTAATTTGATACTCAGATATTTCATGGATGAGAACTTCCTTAACCATTTTTTTCTGCTCCTATAGAGAATACTTTTTCATTACTCCATTATTATTTCCATTAGTGATATATTAACAGTGCAATGAATATTAAAAATGTCACCAGTGATAAGAATCGCTGTGAAATACCATTATTCTCCTGTTTCTTCATGGTTTATGTGCCAAAAAGAGTTTTGAAATTGCTAAATCTCATTTTGGTTTACCATTTTGTCTAGCAAAATGTTTAATACAACCTGCTCTGCGGGTTAGCATTCAATAGGTAGACCACCTACAGTGTGCACGTAGCTATATAACACCACCAAGTGAGTCAGGATATTCCTCTCCTTGATTAGACAATGAGCTCTTTCTGAGTTCTCCTGTAATGGGTCTGGGAGGCCTCTGTTATTTTATAGCAAAAATGAGCTACCAGTGAGAGGGGGTATTGAAAGCTTTATAAAACAGCTTTTTCCAAAAATCTATAGTAAGTGCAAGGGAGTAGCACTACAAAAAACAGCAGTATGCTTGGCATTTTCTCTTTCATCAGATTGTGGCTGTTTGTCAAATATAGCATGGCCTTCTTCACATGTGAGGATTATGTAAATGATATACAATTGAATTTATTGCACAAAGCACCAGGATTACTAAACAAAGACTCTTGATTCCCTGTGGGTCGTATTCCCATTGTGTGGTTCTGCATTTATTTTCTCAAATTAACTAATACTGACTCCCTGCCTTCAAGAATTCACGGAGTATCATTTTAAAGTATTTCCCTGCTTTTTCTTTGAAAATGCTGGGATTCTTCTTGTCCAGATACATCAGATTATACAGTTATCAGGGAACATTTCTCTTTGTTACTAACTGCTATTTTTACCTTTATAATCAATCACCACTTTGGAGAAATCAGTAAATACATTATCAAAATGGACAAAAACATTACTATCTGACAAACGCATCCTTTCTATTTCATTATTAGTAAGATTATGAAATCTATTACTTTCCTTATTCCATCGTGATCTTTATATTATTGGCTCCTGGCTCTAATATTATTTTGCTTTGCTTTTTTGCCTTTTATGCTCTGACTTCTTTTCTGATAGCTCTCTCTCACAGATACTCCTTTCAATTTCTTGCCTTCTAGTATTTATTTCTAATTTTTATTTTAGTATTTTATGTTACTGCATTTGAGAAAACCTATATAAAAATCCAGGCCAGTGAGAAGAGTCAATTTAGTAAGACGCTCTGGGCATAATATAAAATTTTAACTATGGGAAATAGAATATTCAAGTGAGAATAGCCAAATATCATTATTTAGCAACAGTGCTGAATTAGACTCTACAGTGAGACAAAGGGGCTTTCCAATCCAAATCTCTAATTTCACAACCTCACTATCTCAGTGCAAAATACCCTCAATTAAACTTTCCATGAACAGTTATATTCCACCTATTTTAGGCATGCTATTTCAGGGGAGAATTCTGCCAAAAAAGAACAATGCCCAGTACTCTGAAAGAACAGCATGACTCAATTATTAAGGAATAACATTCGGTGATCTTTTTGAATGAATTTGAGTAAGTTACAGTCAGGATGTAAACCTAATTTTGTAGGGGTTGCTTTGGATGATCTTTAGTAATGGTTACCATAAGGTGTATTATGGTATCCTCTAGAAATAATACTCCAATACTTTAGTTGAATATGTTCCCTGCCCACTGGAGCAACATGCAACTAAAATTTTGCCCCAGAATATTTATAATTCCCACAGCACTTCGTACACGACAGGATGAAAAAACAGCCAGCATAAGCATAGAAGCATCAGTAGTGACCATATACAAAACTGAGCAAACAAGCAGATGAAAAAACCAGACAGAAGTTGTTTGCCTAATCAATAACATGAGGAGTGGGGTGTAAAGAGCAGATCGATCACAGTTAATAACAGCTATACATTCTTCCAGTGCAGAAATAAAGCACAGGTAATGTACAGATGCTTTTGAGGGAAAATGGGTACATGACTTTTGAAAACTTAACTCTGGAGGATTAGAAGGGTTGACAGCCAGCCTACAAATTCAGCAGACTTAGTACTTTAATTTTTAAGACAAAAATAGCTCTTTTTCTTCTATTTTCCTGATTTCAAAATAAGGAAAATACACACCACTGGGATGTTTGTAGTATCAGTGAATGTTTCCACACAGAGACAAGAATATTAAAGATTAAATACTGGATACTTCCTAAGACTGGTGATGGCAGAGTGATAATAGAATATTTCCTTCCTTTGTAATTGTAACAAAGGGAAAATATCAACATATGCTGCTTGCTCATTTCCAGTTCTGAAACATACAGTAAGAGATCATGTAAATTAGGTCTAATATACAGCACTATGCTATCAAGCAAAAATTGGTAAATAATTAGCAGATCCGAATGACACTGTCAGAGTAAATTTTTGATTATCTAGTTCATCAGCCTGTAAGAGCCAAAATAGCTTCTGGAACCTAATGCATCTTTGCAAAATTATTTGATGAATAATTTTACTCTATCTGTAATCACTTCGAGAATACATCTATAATCACTAGGAGAACATTTTCACTGCCTTTTTCTCTGCTTGACTCATAGTGTCTTGATTTATCTGTTACCTTCCTAAGACAAGCCTTCTACTGGATCCTTCAAGAGCTAAAAACTTGTCATGCTGAGTCATTGCTAATCACTTAAGGTCACAACCTCTTGGTTTTTAACACTGTGCTGTTTGTGCAGGGCTTGTTCCTTTGTTTATGCGTGGCGGGAAAAACAGGGGCGGAGCCACAGGCGTGGTTTATTGTGAAAGGACTAAACCGGAATGGGCATGCTCTTGGGCTAGTTAAAAGAGTTGGAAACACCTCTACGATAAACATTCTTAAGGGCATGTAAAACAAGGGAGAGGGAGAAACCGCGGGGCCGCTCCCCTGGGCGGGAGTGGGGGGGTACCGCGGCTGCCGCATGGCTGTGAGGCCAGGCCCGCTGGGCCGAGGCCGCGGCCTGGCGCCTGCTGTGCCAGAGCCGCGGAGCTGTGGCTGCTGCACCGGGCCTGAGAAGCCTGGGGCCGTTTGAGCTGCTGGGGCCGCCTGAGCTGCTGGAGCCACCCGAACTGTTAAAGCCCTCCGAACTGCAGAAAAAAGCCTAGAATTGCTGGAGCCGCGCGGAGCCGCCGGAACTGCCAGGGCCGCGGGTGCATGGCGTTGCCATGCATGGCGGCTGGACCTATATGCAGAAGCTGAACCTCTCTCAGTCCAGCCCTTGGAGAACTTTGCTTTATTTTAACCACTTCTGAGGGGCTGCGCTGCAGGCAGAAAAGCGGAGCTGGCGGCGGCAGAATTCTCTCCCGGCACCTGGCCTGGTGGCGGCAGCACCGTGGTGACGGATACTCCACGCATGGTAGCGGCGGGGGCGACGTAGGCAGCAGCAAGAACATGACGAACTATTTCCCCAGCATGAAACCTGAACTAAATTGACTTTTCAGCACTGCAGAAATCCCGCAGAAGTTGTTTTTAAACTGACAAAAACTTACTAACAATGGTGTTTGGGGGCGACAAGTTTTTTTTTTTTTCTATTTATTTTCCATTTTGGTTAGAGAAGAGAAAGTCAGCATGTAAGAAGGACAACATGGCAAACACCAGGGTTGGTAAAAAGAAAGGGTGAGGGGAGGCTCTGATGTTAGAACTGGATTCCTTTTGCAAGGTGTGGTAAGGCCTAAAGTGAAACAAACTGTCTCCCTATAATTCATGAGTGCTTAGGGAGATGCAAAAATCCACTGGGCAGCCTGTGAAAAGAAGTGCTCACGCTGGAGCAGGTGGATGCTAAAAAGCTGCAATTAAGTGAAAGACTCAAACAGAGAGAAGAGACCTTTTGCTTCTAGAAATAGAGAAAGAGAGCCCTTGCTTCCAAATTAGAACAGCTCATCCTTAAAAGACTACACCCCATGGACTAATGACCCGCGCAAAATTAGTTTTGAGACAATGATTTTGTCCGTGGGAGGGATTTTACGTTGTAGAAGGTCGGGCGGGATGCTACTTCGTACACATTAAAACCACACTGAAGAAACTTACATCCCCTGTAAGAAGGACACCCCATAATACAACAAAACGAATCTCCTCCATGTTTTGTATTCCTGTGTGTTCAGTGAAAAAGATGGAAGGGTTGGGGGGAGGGAAAAAGGGGTTTCAAAACTTTTTTTACTTGCTGCTTATTATCCTCTTCTAATCCTATTAATAAATTTAGTTCATAGTTTTAAAGTAAATCTTGTTCTTGCCTTAAAATATTTCTCCCACGATCCTTCTTCTCAGTCATGAGCCCCTTAGATGATTTTCGTGAGTTATTTTCAACCTACGACAAACACCCATCAGTTTTCAGGGTGATATTCAAAGTCAACCACCTTTAGGCGAAGAGCCAGCACAGATGGTGGCAGCATGAAGAGGCAGCGCAGCTTGTGAACCCCACTCCTTCCTCCACGAAGAACATGGCCCCACACTGTACACAAGCAGAGAAAGACACTGACTTATGGGTGTGTACCATGAGTGCGTGCTCACACCACAGGGATGAGCACCTGCAGGCAGGACACATGCAGGCATAGAAATGTTGATATAAGTATAATGTGCTGGTTGGTGATTTACAGTCATGGGTTTCCTGCAGAACGAAATAGCAACACTTTAAGTTTGTTAAAATCTTGCATGGCTTAGGGGTGGACACGGTAAAGAACAAAGTCACAATTTTGCCTTCTGAAAAGTTGCCTGCTACAAAAAGCATACCCATTTCTTCAGTCAGTCTAGGGAAAAAGAAACAGTCCATGTAGATTTACTGTACTATGACAATTTAAAAACAGTAAGTGACATAGTATTAACCCAGGAACTTCAGACCTTTGCCCTGCTTGCCTGTTCAATTAGAACTTACTATTTGGTTTGGGATTTTGGTGTTTAATTTTCAAGGTAAAGCAATTAAATCCAGGCATCTTGAAATAGAGGATACTTTATAATGATTTAATGATTTCATCAATTCTGTTAGGTGTTTGCTGTAACTAAGGACTGAAATACAGCTATAAGTTTCCAATTTTGTATTAGGTGAAACAGGAAAGATTGGGTTTTGTAAGGGCAAAGAGACCCCATGTTGTAGTAGTTTTCCTGCCTTATCCTCTGATTCTTTTATTAGATCCTCTAATTATTAAAGCCCCAAAGCACCTGCACATAATACAAAGAGTCTGGCGGAAACCCAGAGCATGTTCATCCTTTTCCAAAAATTCTACAAAATATATGCTACTTTGTCTGGGAAAGCAAAGCAGACTTTGCATTTAAATTATACAAGTGGCAATATGCATCCAAAATGGCTGATTGCTTCCACAGCTTAGTTGGAACTTATCAATGTTTCATATTAAAAATTAAATGACTCTTAGACTTCGAACTTGAATGACAAAGTCTATGACACAACAAACTTTTGCTGAGAAGGTAACGGGACCTCTGGCTATCAGTGTTTATAGCAGTAAATGTACCAGGATCACAGTCAGGGAGATAAGGCAAGCTGCTTTAGTAGATCACTGCCAAACAGCAGCCAATCACCCAGCATCTCACCCCAGCAACCTGAATCTCTCTCATCTCCCATAAATGTCGTCTTGTTAAAGCCAGAACAGACAAAAAAAAAAACCCAACCCAGGGCTACTGCTTGGCTGTGCACAGACACAAAAACCACAACCAGCAACCCCAAGCCCAAACCAAAACACATTTTAAAAAGCCTTTATCAGCTAGAACTCTTAAGGAAGACATAGCAGTAATATAGCACTTCTCTTTTAGCCTATTAATTACTCCAGTTAGACTACTAAGGTTCAGAGGTGAGTCACTAGCAAAGATGGAACGTGGCCACAAATGGCTCCACTATATAGGGGGGAAAACCCCCCAAGTTACAAGCTCCCCATTGCAATAAAATACTTTCCCCACTTCCTACATTAATAGATGTAACATTCAAGTTGGAGAGCAGGCTAGCAGGTGAGAGATGAAATAAAAATATAGCTGCAGACAGCAAAAACATTTTAAGTCTGTTGCAATTAATTAAGTCTCCACCATCTTGGGAAAATTCATCCTCTCACACTCGACTTCTTGGCTGTCATGTTTGTTACCACCTACTTTGCAAAGCTGAAATAATTCTTTGAATGCTCCACATCAGCAGCAGTATGTCAAAGACTTCCTTCCAAATGGAATACTGACAACAGCCTTTTGCAGTTTTTTTTTCATTCCTGACTACTGTTCCTCTCTCCTAAAGCCCAGCCAGTGCTTATCACTCAAGTTTACTGAGATATTAGAAGAGATTGGAAAATAAGCTGGAAAAAGACAGAGCTACTGAAAATTGATACACGGGGGAAAAAAGAAGATACCAAAACACCAGTCTGGAAAGGAATGGCAATCATCTTTATGAATGTAACTGGACAGCAAAAGTAGGTTCTCATATTTACTGAAGAGACAGAAAGGGACAGAAAAAATAGTGAAATGTCAAAATCAGTGAGCTACAATCTCACCATTGAAAACACTGTGGCAATAAATTTAAAAGAGGGGATCACTACGGAAAGGCCTATAGCTAATTGCTGAGTAACTAACCAGAATAGAATCAAATACCTATTAAAAAGGAGAATCAGAGTCTATTTTGAATTATAGTCTATCCTAGAAAGGTGCAACTAGAAGAAAGAGCTTGGTATATTTTTCTTCGGTCAAACAAACACGTGAAGCAAACCAACAGATGTTGAGCATAAGAATGAAACTAGCTGGAAATGCGAAAAAACCCCCAAACCCGAAGAACAAAACTACTGGAATATATGAAAGCTGGTCAGACTTAAAAGACACCCCAGGAGGTGTAATGGAATTCAATACCTTTTCAGAAGAAAAATGCAAGGAGAAAAAAATGACCAAAGTGTGTTTAAAAGTTGAAAGGTTAAAAAAGCTCTTTCTTGTAAAAGAAAAATGGGAAGGAAACCAATTAGTACTATGGCTTCAGACAAGCCTTGCAGGCAAGAGATAACGCCAGAGAAGAAACATTGTGAAGTAATGCTAGCCAAATGGGAATACAGAAGGCTTTTATAAAAATATGAGGAAAAAACTAGCACTAGGAAGAGAAACTCATTAAGGAAGGGGGTCTGACTTTAAATTAGTGGTGACTCAGAAATAACTGAGGTAGTTGCTTATTTTAAAAAATCCATCTCCAACAAGAAAAAATTAAAACTCCCACAAAAGTTTGTTCTTAAGAAATCCTTGCTTTACCAGTGACAATTTTAAAGAAACATTTCTAAGGTTTCTTTTGGAATTTACAGAAAAATAGCAGACAGAAGAGCTTCATAGAGAAGCATCAACATAATGCTAGCTTTCAGGAAATGCATGAATGATTCTATATGTTCTTGTCCAACAAATTGTCTTTGTCTCTGCCAAAAATAAGTCATTTAACAACACAAAACCAAAAATATACAGGGAAACTAAAAAAGTCTTTCCCTTGTTTAACTAATGGAAAATTAAAGCAACCTGAGCATTAAAGTGAACTGCTGTATAAAGACTGCAACTTGTTACACATTCAGTTATCTATTTTTCTTTAAAAACTGTTGCTGCCATACATTTTTATAAAGCCTCTGATATTAGCTTCATGAGATCTTATTCTGATTAGAATATGAAGCTGTCTGATTCTTAGAGCTTGCACGAATTCCTGCTGGAACTGACACACAGCCTTTATTACAAACTGGCAACTAAATATGTATCAAAGAACTTTGAAACTGTAGTACAAAGAAAAACTATCAGTAAATTTTTGCCACTATAGGCTATTACTCTGAAGTACTATTGTGATAAATGTCTTTCCATTCCTGACACACAATAAGCAGTGATTTATCTAGACTTGGTACAGTTTTCCTCATGTGTTTTGAGTTTTACATACCCAACTACTGCAGGTTAAAATCCCTGTTCCATCCCAAGGGCATACAGAATATATTGATGCCTCCAGGCCATGTCTGGATTTCCACAATCTGGGGATAACTGGTAATTAATGAAATGTTTTTTATAATTGAGAGCATCAGAAAGAGGTCTTGAGCGATCATTTTGCTCCACACAGCAACTGGCAAGTGCTGAGGCGTGAGGCTCAGGGAACCACACCACCTCTGCTGAGCTCTTAGCCTCCTCTGAGCTGCCAGCAGCATTGCAGAGATGCTTAGGGCTCTCTCTGGCAGACAACCTCTGCAACAAAAGGCCAATCATGTTTCCCTAGGAGGAGTCAAAGCCTCCAACCTCCAAGCTAAAGAAATACTTGCTTTTTTTTTTTTTTTTTGGTCAACAGCCTATAAAATAATTTGGGAATATCCCAGTTGAGTTGAATATGACAATATTGGGTGGTCTGCTTTTGCTGGCATACTAACCAGAGCAGAAGGGCAGCCACACAACCATGCACATTGTGCTTGTCACGATACAACCTCTGTTGAGAACAGCAGTCTCCTCAGCACCCTTTTGATATCTTTTATGCACACTATGAGTAGTCTCTTTAGAAGACCTTTAAGTGTCAGAAGATGTATGATAATTCTGCTTTGATACATAATTAGTTACACAGTTCGCATCTTCTTCATGGTGAAGTCCCCTCCCTGCTGTCTCTCTGGAAGCTTCCTGCGTCAGGTTTGGCCCAGTCAGCAGATCATGTTCTGACTGCCCTTTTAACATATACTCATCTTGAAGAACTTCTCAGGAACATACTAAATCATTTTAGCGAACCATAAAGAATATTTAGAGTGTGCTAAGAAAATCCTTTTTGGTAAGCTCTGAATGGGAAATGCAGTATTGCATGTAGGGTATGCACTGCAGAGGAAGTGTAGGAGCTATTTCATCCTTTTCCCTTGGACTGCGTAGTAAAATGCATACAGCAAAAGTTAGGCTGTTTAAATATATTAGAGACCCAGAATATTCTCATCAGACTGTTCCACATCTTCTAAAATCATAGTTGTTCAACATAATGGAGTTTATTTTCCTATCAGAAATAGAAAAAGACTGGGAAGAAAAGTAACATTCATGTCTAACTGAGTTTCCTTAAAGAGACATGGCTTTCTATGACATATAGATTAATCCACAAATTTCTCTTGAGGAAATTCTCCTGGGTCAAATGAAAAGAGAATGCAATTAGCTAAACCTACAGCTTAAGAATCCAGGTCTTGAATCTAATCATGTGCCACTCAGAAAGAACTGACAACATGTTCAGCATAATTTCTACGTTATGGCACACTTTTGCAAACAGTATTTTGGAAAAACATTGTCAGGGTTTAAGATACCTTT
>VYZT01041096.1:0-41090 GCA_013400735.1 Pomatostomus ruficeps
CCCCCGGAGCCGCCCGCCTGCCGCAGCACGGCCCGGCCCCGCCGCACCGCGGCTCCCCGGCCCCGCCGGGGTCCCACTCGGTGGTCAGCGTCCCTGTGCTGTGGCCGTGTCCTGCAGCCCGTGTCCAGCGAGGGGGCAGAGCCGCCGCATGCACGGGGCCCCGTGGGTCCTGTCACGGAATCACAGAATCGTCGATGCTGGAAGAGACCTTTAAGATGATACCAAGTCCACCCAGCACTGCTACTGGAGCCGCTAAACCACATCACCCACCGCCAGATTCAGACGGCTCTTAAACACCTCCGGGGATGGCGACTCCAACACCCCTCTGGGCAACCCTGGCATTCCAATGCCTGACCACCCTGACAGTGAATTTTTTTCTAATACCCAACCTGAATCTCCCATCTCAGCTGGGCCATTTCCCCTTGTTCTCCCACCGCAGACCCGGCAGAAGAGACGGACCCGACCTGGCTTCAGCCTCCTGTCAAGCGGTTGCAGATAGCGACGAGGTCCCCCTTAAGCCTGCTCTTCTCCAGGCTACACACCCACAACTCCCTCAGCCATTCCTCAGTTTTCTAGACCCTTCACAAGCCTTGTTGCCCTTCACTGGACATACTCCAGCACCTCAATATCCTTTTTAAAGTGAGACACCCAGAACTGAATGCAGCACTCGAGGTGCAGCCTTACCAATGCTGAGCAAAAAGGGATGATCACTTCCCTAGTCTCTCTATCTTCATAATTCCAGGTTAATGGCACTTCTCGTTCTCAATTGGTAATGCATTTCCCAGTGTGCCTGAACTTGGCACATGGTGTGATTCTTAGGCAGTCCTGTGCCAGGCTCTCCTCAGTGGTGCTGAGGTATCTCATCACTGGGATGAGATACACAGAAAGTTCCACCTGAATACAAGGAAGAACTTCTTTAATGTGCAGTGATAAAGCACTGGAACAGATTGCCCGGACAGGTTGTGGAGTCTCCCTCACAGGAGATATCCCAGACCTGCCTGGATACAATGCAATGGCATGTTCCGGGATGGCCCTGCTTGAGCAAGGAGACGGGATGACATGATCCACTGTGCTCCCTTCCAACCTCACCCATCCTGTGATTCTGTGCAGGGCCAGGAGTTGGATTTGGATGATGGATCCATTCCAGATCAGGATATTCTGTGATTCTAATGAACTTCTGGCTTTCCTCTTAACATGAGTGACCATTTTGCCCATGTGTCCCTGTAAGGTGGCGGTGACCAGTGCCTGCCCATGATCCACTGAGTTCCTTAGACCTTAGAAGCTCCAAGGCTGGTGTGATTGCAACATTGCACCTGGAAGAGGAGCAGGTGTTTGCAAGTGGCTGGATAACAGTGCCAGCTGGAGTCTTCATCCAGACAGCAGTGAATTCCTTCCAGGATGACAATCAGGCAAGAGGTGCCTCAGCCCACCAAAGGCTCCTGTGGTAGGAGGTCCTCCATTGCCTGTGCCCTCTTCCTCTTGCCTGTCCCCTTTGCCACCCTCCCAAAGGTGTTCCCAGGGCCTACAGGCATCCAAAAGGCCGGGGCTCTGTCCCCCCAAATTTAAGTCAAAGCATGCCCATCTATCATGTGTGAAACTCAGCAAAATTGCTGCTGGGAGCAGTCAACTTTCAGAATCTTCTTGCAAGGCTCATATCAGTAAAGTTTATAGTTCCTGTGGCACATATCCTTTAGGTACCAAGGTCATCTAGGGAAGGGGCAACATGGAAAGCAGGGGTGTGACCCAGGCTTCTGTCTGTGAGCTTCCAGAATGTGGGAGACATGGGAGAATTGGGGCAGGAGAGAGCAGACATCCGTGGCTGGGAAGGACCCCATGCTGGGTGCCACATTCTAGGAGGAGGCTGTCATTCCTGGGGCACAAAAAACCCACCCACCCAACCTGCCCTACCCTCTGGGACAGCTTTGGGACAACCTTGCCCAGGTGGACAAGTCCTGGCTGCTCTGCAGGGCCTGGCAAACCGTGGGCATGCTGGGCCTGGCTCACATTGCCCTTAGCATCTGGAGAAATGTGCAGAAAAACCAGAGATGGGTTAGCAATTGAAATCAGTCACATGGGAAGGGATGGGTTTGTGGAGTGCAGGTATGCAGGAAACAGCCCTGTCATTTCCAGGGATGAGGACAGATTGCCAGGCAAAGTGCACCTTCCTGTGTTTCCAGCTGTACAAGATGAGAGCCAAAACCATGGCGATGCTCAGGACCAAAACCATGCTGGTGCTTGGGGCCACCAGGTTTTTGCATCACCTTTACCTGCAAGAGCACCAGCAGTACCAGAGGAAGGCAGCAAAAAGAGTTTGGAAGTCCCCTTGAGGAAGGACATGGCTTAGAGCCAAGCTCAGGAGAAGGGATACAGCTGGCACCAGCTCCTCTCTCACCTGAACAAGGAGATTCAAAAATCTTTCCAATTCACAGACTGGCTGAGGTTGGAAGGCTCCTGGCAGCTCAGTTTGTCCAGGCCCATGCTCAGGTAGGGTTGTCTCAAACCAGTTCATGGGCAAAATTCTGCAGTTTTAGTATCTCCAAGAAAGAGACTCCACAACACCTCTGAACAAACTGTGCCAGTGCTCTGTTACTCTCCCAGCAGATGTTTCCTGACGTTCAGAGGGAACCCCTTCTTTTTCAGGTTGTGTCCGTATCCAACCACTGGCTCTGTCTTTTCACCCTTCCTCCTGCTGTTTATACACATTAGTAAGATTCTCCCTCAGCCTCCTCCAGTGTGAACAATGCCACATCTCTTAAACTTTACCCACAGGAGAGATGTTCCAATCCCTATATCATCTCCAAGACCCTTCAAAGGACTCTCACCAGTAGCTCCTGTGTCAGAGAGCCCTGAACTGGACACAGCATTCAGGTGTGGCCTCACCTGAGCAGAGGGGAAGGATCAGCCTAACCCAACACTTCCCCTAAAGCAGCCCAGGATACCATTAACTCTCTGCTCCCTGGCTCCTGGACAACCAGGACCCTCACAGCTTTCCCTGTGCATTCCAGATGTCCCACCATGTACTGGCACAAGAGATCATTCTTCCCCAAGTGCAGAACTTTGCAATTCCCGTTGCTGAACATCAGAATGTTTCTGTCATTTCTCCATCATGCAGATCTTCAGTGAAGATGTCACACAAGTTACCGGTCTTCAACCAGACCTCATACCACTGATCACCACACTCTGGGACCAGTCCTTCAGCCAGTTTTCCATCTACCTCTGGGTTTATCCAGCCCATACATTGACACTGTGAGGACGTTACAGGAGATCCTATCAAATGCCTGACTCAAGCCAGGGTAAACAACATGCCCTGCTCTTCCCTCACCTACCAAGCCAGTCATTTCTTCAGAGGGTTATCAGTTCACTTAAGCCTGACTTTTCCTTTGTGCATCCATGCTGACATCAAGTGTTTTGCCACAAACTGATTTATCTATCCCCTTGCTAAAAGCAGTGCCCCCTCTTGCCTGACACCCCACTGGTGCTAATGCTACCCTGCCTGTGAGGTCTTCTGATGAAACCCACTTGACTGTCATTTATTCAAGATACTTACTGGGAAGGATTGAACTTGTCCACCTCTGCTGCTCTGAGGGCAGAGGGGTTTCACAACAGCACCCCAAGCCACATGTGCACCAGGACTGGCCGCGACTGGGTGTGAAAGATTGAGGTCTTGAGACATTTTGGGGTGCATGTGTGTGGGGGAAGCAGCAGGTCAGGCCTTGCCCTGGTGAGGTAATGCCCTGTTCTGCACATCCTCCATCCCTAGGGTCTGTATCTCAGCTTCGCAGTGCCTGCCAAACCCTAGCACACCAGAGGCAATGTTCCATACCTGCCCCTGGAGCCCCTAAGTAACCTCCCGAGTGGCCAAATGACTGGAAAACTCACCTGGGCCAAGGGCTCAGGCAGGCTAAGGAGTAGTTAAAGCTGAACTCAAGGCAAGCACAGGTCTTGACCCTACCTCCTCTTGGTGCTTCTATCTGATGAGACACCCCTGGAACACTGGAAGGGGTAGCTGTATGTGCCCTCTTCTGTATCCTTCCTTCCTTCCTTCCTTTTTCTTTCTCTTTCTCTTTCTTTTCTTTTTCTTTCTTTCTTTCTCTGATTACATCTTCTCAGAATTCATTAATAACTTAAAACGGAGTGGGCTTAAAGTTTGTGAAGTTGAATGGCCCAATTTAATTCTCTGGTAAGTGTTTTATGTTGATTGAATGCTGCTCTAAACCTTTTGCCAAAGATCTCTGATTTTCTAAATGTGCCGGTAAGGTCTTTTTCATTGTTTTAACCCTTTGAGAGTATCTTGTCAGTATTTCTCCTATGCATCTAACGCAGAGCACATGAACAACCACCAGCCCTTTTAAAAGCCTCATCAAGTGAGTTTTTGGGGCCTTACAGTGGGTAGGACCAGCCAAAAGCTAGAGCTGCTGCCTCCTTCTTCACCAAAGTACTGATCTGTGCCAGCAGTTTTGCTCCAGGTCTGGCTTAGGCTTGCAGAACTAAGACAAGGTTGGCCAAGTCTGCTTCCATCCTGGGACTGCAATCAGCACCACGCAGCACCAAATAGGAGACAACACCAGCATCCATTTAGTCTGTCTTTATTCACTGGGGAGAGGAGGCCAGTATTTCATCTGCAGCCCTGAGAAGCCTCACCAGTTCTGCAGGACTTTGGTCCCTCTTACCTACACAGAATTAGGCAGTGCCAGCCCTGGTCATGGCAAAACTGATGTGTCTGGGGGAGTGCTGGCAGACAGGGAGGGGGATAAAAGGCTGCCTCATCCCAGAGCAAGAAGGAATGAGTGTGCCCCAGCAGCAGTCACTGGGGGGAGGTGTTTCCTTTCTTGTTCTTTGAAAGACCAAAGCTCATCTCAGCTCACAGGAGGCTGGAGAGCAATGGAGCATGGTCCATTAAACTCTTAACCACAGAGCAAAACCAATGCTCTGGAAAGACTGAAAAAAAACATCACAGGAAGCAAGGCTAAGGGTCTCTGCTCCAGGCTTTGTGGGATGCCTGTGAAATTTTTGTTTTGATAGGGCAAGTCACTCTTAGCAGCACAAGCCAAAGGATCTTTCCTGGCTACCATCCCACCAAACCCCCTCCACTGGCTCCCACCAAATCCCTGCCCCAGCCAAACTGCCCCACCTTGCAAGGGGCCCCTCCAGGCACCCCTGAACCTGCAGTACAACTCCACTAGGTCCCTCTGGACATGGCTGTTGTAGCACTAGCAGGTTAGATGAGACTAACTCTCACCCTGGGCAAGGGAGGGCACTGCCTGGGCAGCCCTTGGGACAACATACTGCAGGGACAGTGTCCTCCCCGAGGACAGTGAAAGGGACACAGGACAGGCAAGAGCATGCTCTGAAAACAGGGAGCAGAGGCCTGCTGCCAAGCACCCAGTTTCACACTACCCAGGTGGGACATGCGGATATCCCACAAGGGGATGTGAGGCAGCCCAAGGACCACGACACACTGCTGAGTCCTTCGGACAGGCAGCTCAGCAGCTGCCTTTCATCAGTCACCGCCCCTTTCTTTTGGAAGAGGCTGGTTGTCCCTTAACCATACCTCATAAAACCCAAAATCCCCCATACAAGAGCAAAACTGATCCAAGTGAGGAATGAAACACACCTCTGACGTGCAAGCCAACCTCCATGCACATCACCCCAGGGTCAACTGACTGTGCCACCAGACACGACCACCAAGCCCCAGAGGGGCTGAAGGTATCTACGTGCTGCCCCCACACAGGCCAGGCATTGAGACTGCTAAAAAGGCTGTGTTCATATGGCCACGTATCCAGCACCCCCTTCCAAGTCCTCGCTGGAGGGTGTGACAGCAGCCTCACACCTGTGGTGGCAAGGGCTGTCAGGCACAGAATGGGATGATGTTGAAAGTCTGAGACTTGGAGCTGCAGAGAGTCAGGGGGAGATACTCCACATCATTTTCCCAGCTGCCAGAGGCATTGTGCAGCACCTGCCAGCCAAAACCAGGCTGCTCGAACCTGAACAGCAATGGCAGGAAGAGACAACCCCAGCCCAGGTGTAACACTCAGGCCACACTCAAGCTGACACTGCCCTTCCCTGGGATGGACACCACAGTGATACTAAAGCAGCTGTTGAATGCTCTTCCTTTCTTACCGCCTCTGAGGTGAAGATCCTGACACCAACAGCTCCCACGACCCCCTTTCCCAGTCCCTTCCAGCAACGCTGAGCCTGACAAATACCTTATGGCAAGTAATTTTACGTTATTCTGCATTACACAAAAATAGAGCAATTCTATATTTATAGAGATTTATAGCCGGTTCCGTGCTGGAGGAGTTATTGAGCAAGGCTGGGAGCTGAGGGTAGTCCGGGCTCCCGAGCAACCGGCTGCTTCTCATTCGGCAATTTGAACATACAAAATTAAAGGCATTCGTCTCCGTCTGGTTTCTTAAATAGATAAGGGGGGAATGAGTGGACAGTATGTACAGAGGGGCCGTGGCAGGGCCCGGTGGCCTGGCCGCGGCCTCACGCCTCTGCCCGGGTCAGTGGGGCCGACTGCTGGACTCTGAGGGCTGCCGCTGGCGTGGGGGAGTGTAGCCATTCAGGTACCCGTTGCTCTGACGTTTGCTGAGTCCTCCATTAAGAATGTCCTGGATGTGCTGCACTATCAGGTTTATGGCCACTGTGAGCAAAAGGGGGAGAGACGGCATTAGGATCGCTGCAAATCAACCAGAGCCAAGGCAGAGCTAGTGTCCCTGGTGTCCCTCCCGCTGCTATCCCTTCCTATCCCAGCCCTGCCGGGCACAGCTGCCCCCCTGGGACATGATCCCTCTGCCTCTCAAGCCAGTATGGTCAAGCTGATTCCAGCCTGGTGGAGACCTGGCTGTCCCAGTTGCACATTCCCCTTCGTGTGGGATGAACCAAGAGTTTGCCTGGAGGCACTGCACATAGATGGGCTCTCAGGCCTGATCAGAGGAATACAAACTCCCAGTCACTAATGCTCCAAGCAGGAGTGAAGGGAACAGGCTCATCTTAGCACACCTGTGGTAACAGCACTCTCTCAGGTGACAGTGGCCTGAGTCCCCTCTGTGGCAGGTCCTGCTACCTCCAACCTAACTCCACTGCAACAGCAATAGCCCAAAGTTGGCTGCCAGGACAGAACAGCAGCATCTGGGTCCTTACCTTCGTTATCTGCTCCTCTGGGAATGATGACGTCAGCGTATTTCTTGGTCTGGAAGGAGAGAGAGCACTGTGTTACAGGGAAAGTGGAGAGACACCAGGCTGGGGCATTGTCCCTGCTCTTGGGGCAGGTCCTTGCCCTCTCCTTGCCAAACTCAAACCCACCGGGAGGTATGTCATTGCTGATAATATATTTTGGATCCTCTTATTTGTGTCCTGCTCTGTATTTCAAGGGCCATGGTTTGTGCCCTGACTCTATTTTCATGAGCTCATGCAGAAACCAGTAAGAGGCACCCTAACAAAACCTGCAATTAATAAGCCTCATAATCACAAGACTCCAGCAGCTGATGCTCTTCGGAACATCCTTCCCCCTGAATCCATCCAGACTCGCTACAAGAGCATAAGTTGGCGTGCCTGGGCACAGCCACACAATCTGCCTGGGAATGGGGGGAGAACTCCCCACCACATCACTTGCAAAAGTGTGATTCAGGACACCAGTCTTGGCCTAGTTTCACTTGCAGGTGCCAGTCTCAGTTTCCTCCCCATTTGTGTCAGTTTTACAGCTGACAGCCAAGCTCCACCAAGCCAGCTGGGGTGATGGGTGTCACCTGACACCTCCAAGTGCTTCCAGACATATCAAAAATCACCAGAATATGCTGGACTGTTTTAGTACTGGACCACTTGGCCCAGAGCTGCTTTAGGAGTCAAATAACAGCAACAGTGGGTGCTGAGCCTGCAGTTGCTCTGCAGCTGAGCCAAGCACCAGGCTGGAAGAGGGAGCAGACCATTGCAAAGCTGTGGATAGAAACAAGGCAGTTTTGTGCCCTCCTTGTTTCACACTTCATTCTCCTACAGTCTCTTCATCAGAAGAGCCTGATGCAGCATCTGCTGCTTTGAAAAACTGGATTTATCTTGCTGGGGACTTGCAGGAAGAGGAGCCTTGCAAGCTGGACCTGACTCTTGGGAAAAGCTTTTCTGGGCTTTGGAATTGGTCCCCAGAGCCACAGCTGAGTGAGACTGAAAAAGGGGAGCCATGCAAGAGCCAGGAAAAGACCTTGTAGCACAGAATCAGTCCCTCTTAAGGTAAAGGGCAGAGCTGACCAGATAGACAGGCATAGGGATGCTCCTAAGGTGGGGGACACAGTTTAATTCCTGCCTGTGGTGCTGGCCAGCAGTTCCCAGGTTTCAGGACTCTGCTGGCTCACTTCCTCCAGAATAAAAAAAATTCCTCATGTAACAACCGCATCTGCTTGAAAAGCCTTGTAAACCAAAACACAGGCTACTCTCCATGAGAGCCAGGAAAGGTGTACAATGGCTGATCCTGCAAACGTGCTATTGCCATGCAAGTCTGCAGGATTGCAGTAGATTCCCACACACAGTCCCTGTCTGCCAGGGAGCCTTGCCTCTTTTATCAGCTCCTGAAGGAGCTTCCTTTCTCCAGGCAGGTCATGTCACCCTGGCCACTCACCAGCCAGGAAATGCAACCTGCAAGGCCACACCCCACTGCACAGAGAGAAGGAAGAAGCTTCCCTGTTCTCCCAAGCATGAAGCCAGCAGCACTGCAGGGTGAAAAGGGCAGGCAGGACAGCCCAAAAGAGGAGGCAGACACAGCAAACACTGCCTTGGGGGCAGTGATCTCCCATTCCCCAGCTAAATACAGCCAAGGATCTTCCCTCCCAGGCTGAGCTGCCCACTGGTTTGTCAGGCCCTGCACAGGGAGGGATTTCTCTGGCCATGCTGCCTTCCCGAAGGGAAGTGTGATCTCACCAGGAAGGCAGTGGCTCTATAAACAGTCCCCATCACACCCTGACCTGGCCAGCACTGGCACCCTTGCATTGGCCAGAGCCTACAGAGGGGGAACAAGGCACAGAAGGCTGATCTGAGCTCTGGGCACAAAGTGCTCCTGTCTGAGGAGATGAGGCACTTTCAGCCTTCACATGTGTGTCACTCCCGACTTACCGGCAAGCAGAACTCCTCAAAGGCAGGCTTGACAAAGGTGATGTACTGAGATAGGATCTGTTCCAGGTCCCTGCCTCGCTCACTGATGTCTCGTAGCACTGAGGGGAACATGTAAGGCATAGTCAGGAGCTGAGGCGCAAATGTCTCTGCCCCCTTTCCCTTTGGCCAGTCATCTGGATATTCTGCCTGAGATCTCCGTTCCTGGAAGCTGCTGCCCATGTGTCCAAGCACATCCCAGCCCAGCTACATGCTTTTAACTTGCTTCCAAGTCTTCCTGGGAGCCAAGGGCTGGCTGACCTGACCAAGGGCTTTTCTTGGCCTCCTGCCCTTCTCAGCTCTGCATGCACATTCCAGCTGTAACCAGTGCCCGCCCAGTCCTGAGTGGTCCCAGCCTCAAGCCTTTGCCTCCTTCCTGTCACTCTGTCTTGCCTGACTGGGCATGGTATCAGTCGTCCCAGTGCAGAGGTATGCAAAAAATAGAAAAGCAGTGGGGTTCTCCCACACACACATAAAGAGAGTTTAACTCAGGTCTACAGAGGTGAGGAGAGTAAAACTCATGCACCTGCACAGCTCTGCCAGGCTCCTTGTGCTGTCCCCAGCCAAGCAGGCAGAGGCTGAGGGGGTGCTTGGGGCAGGTCAGCTCAGGAGGAAGCCCAAAGACAGGAGAGCAAACTGGCCTCCTACTTGTTCTGTCACTCAGGCCTTTCACCCTGTTTGCATGAGCTGTTTGGGCCACTGCCATCTCCAGTCTGAAGCCACTTCAGTGTGGACAAGTGCCCCAGTTCCACAGGAATTCGATCGGCAGGGAAGAGCCAAAACAGCCCTGTGGCTGAGCAGACGGCTCTTGGCTGTTCCCAGGGGGCTGGCTGGCTTTTCCCCAGCATGAGAGTGCCTGGCAGTGGGTTTGGAGCGAGCCTTCCACCATGTCCCAGGCGGAGCCAAGGCACGGCACTGCCAGCCTGAGTGACCTGCTCAGCAGCCACTGCCCGTGTGCTCAGGGCCAGGACACTGCTGGTCTGGCACTGTCCCCATGGCTCTGTTTGCCCTCAGCCAGCAGCTTCACAGTGTGGCCTTTCACAGCCCTGCATGGGGGAAGTGATGGGGAAGAGGGCTGGCAGCAGGATGGGTGTCAGCTCCCTGCCTGCTCTAGCCAGCTTCTCCACAGAGCAGGAACAAGCCCCTGCTCAAACAATGCAGAAAAAGAGGCAGGGAAAATCACTTTTGTTTCCCAGGTCCCAGACCTTATTTGTTGGCCACTCTGGGATGCAGAAGCCTGTGAGCTGTGCAGGGGATGGTCCTGCCAGGGCAAAGCTCTCCTGCCTCTTCCCAGAGCACACTACATCAGGACAATTGCCCCACACACAACCACAATTCAAACACCTGCTGTCTTGTACCCGGTCCCAAAGCAGCAGGTCTCAATAGCCCAGGCTAAGACCACACACACATCCAGAGGGATTGCTTGCAGGGCAGGCACATATCCCAAGGACGGATCGGCACCTCTTTGAAGCCAGCGGGTCCAGATGCAAACTGGACCCAAAACATGCATGGGACACTGGACCTGGTCTCTGTTTTAGGGAAACTGGCCAAGGACAGGGCAGTGAGGGACCTTAGCCAGAATCAGGTCCCTGATCCCCATGGATGCCTGTTTGAGGTGCGTGGCAGACCTTGCCCCTTGCACTCTGCTAGCAGAATTTCTGGGGAGAGGTGCTGAGATGGGGACAGCGTGAGTTGCACATACTGAACCCCGGCGCGACTGATTAACTGAGCTGTCAGCTGCACTTTCAGGAACCTCATCTCCTGCTGCTACTGAAAATCCAATTGCTGCAACCCTTTAGGACTTCTGGGACAGAAAGATGACTCAGGGCCACATCACAATGCAAGATCCCAACTTTTGCTATGAGCTGCCTCCAGCTACGTTCCAGGGACATGATTATACCTTTGGCACCTCATGCACAGGCTCTCCTTTCCCAGAAATGACAGGCAGACATACAGTAAACAGATTTGATGCTGCAGTGGTCCTACCAACTGCTGATGACAGGGAAATGGTCAGATTCCTACCAGAAGAATGATGAGTCGCAGTAACTAGGAGGCACCAGCACCTCAATCAGCAAAGCTGCTCTTCTGCAAGTGATTGATGGTGGGTGGGAGAAGTACAAGCCTTACAAGAAGCAGTGAGTACAGCAGTGACCCACTAACTCCACACCACACTTGACCTTCTCCTGTCCTGAATGACCACCAAAACACATGGAGCCCAAAGTCAGACACTAAATTAACTCAGTGGACACGTGGGGGATGTGTTACAGGGGACATCCAGAAAGCAGGGGATTGATATCTGTGTGTTACACCAAAGGATGGGAAGAGGAGTAGTGGGTAATAAGAATGTACGGGATAGTGTGGGACCTGAGCATGATGTAAATGGTTTAGAATAAGGGGTGGAGAATGTGCTGGTTTTGGCTAGGATAGAGTTAATTTTCTTCACAGTGGCTGGTATGGGGCTGTGTTTTGGATTTGTGCTAAAAACAGCGTTGATAACACAGGGATGTTTTTGTTATTGCTGAGCAGTGCTTACACAGATCCATGGCCTTTGCCGCTCCTCACCCCACCCCACCAGTGGGGGGAGGGAACACAGCTGGGACAGCTGACCCCAACTGACCGAAGGGATGTTCCATACCATACACATTCTATAAAGCTGGGGGGAAAAAGGAAGAAAGTGAGACATTCAAAGTGACTGCGTTTGTCTTCCCACACAACGGTTACACATGATAAAGCCCTGCTTTCCTGGGGATGGCTGAATACTGGCCTGCCCACGGGAAGCGGTGACAGATTCCTCATTTCGCTTGGCTTGTGGCTTTTGCTTTACTTATTAAACTGTCTTTGTCTCAACCCACAAGTTTCCTCACTCTTACCCTTCTGATTCTCTCCCACCAGGGGAGGTTGAGCAAGGAGCTGAGTGGGGCTGAGCTGCTCGCTGGGATCACACCGCAAGAGAGTCCTACCCCATGGCTGAGTGTGGCCCCAAGCTCCTGCACAGCACAGTTTAAGGGATGAGGGCTCACATTTCGGGATCCTGCAAGTGCATATGTGTGACCTGCTAATACACCTCCCTGCAATGACTGTGTCGACACCTCCCTGGATGAGTCATGCAAGAACAGTGGGCAGGGTCAAGAGGGATTTGTAAAAAAGGAGATGTTAATCAGTGCTGATGACATCCCAGCAGCTGAGGAGGCTCTGTATGTGTCTGACAGCAGGAGGGCAGGCAAGACCAGCTCCACTGCAGAGTGGAACAGTCCCATGCACACAACAGTCCCAGACTGACGCACTGAGATGCACTCCCCTCCTCACAGCGCAGAGCTCTGGAAGGAACTAACTGCTCCTCTAAGTCATCTTCTGCATCCCCAGGCACCCTGTGGAGCCTGTCAGAGCCAGGCAGGGGTAGGGATAGTTCAGACAAAAGTGAATTCTGCCCCAAGAGTCCCCAAATGGTTTTTCAATGACACAGGAGGTACTACATCAGTGATCCCACTCCTCAAGGCTGCTTTGAAATGAAGGGCATCTCAAGTCATGCAGGCCCTGCAGAGCTGATGTCCCTCCCATATCAGCAGGCAACCCACAGCCAAGCCAGCAGGACAGGGCAACTCCTACAGAGGGATACTATGGTTTCTAGGGCTCTTTGCCCCCAAACCACCACCCCAGTGCCAGGTACTGTAGAAAGGGTCCACACTGGGTTGCACAAACGTACAACCAGGCTTCCCATCTGCACCACCAATGGTGGACACCATGGCCCAAACACCACCCTCAGAGCACACCCACAGCCTAGGTCCTGGGTGGTTCTATCAGGCACTGTCTTCTGACTGAACTGCCCAGATGCTCTGCCTTGTCCACTGCACCCTTCCCTGCTGGCATCTGCTGACTGGCAGCAGCCACAGCTCAACTGCTGGCACTGGGCTGGTGCCACAGGGCCACGCGAGGACACAGCATACCCAGCAACCACACTGCTGCGTACATCAAAGGAGAATCCCAGCCAAGGCAGCAAAAATCCCACTGAATCCCAAGACATACAGACCGGGGTGCTCTCCCACTGCCACAAGTTGTCCTAGTGACACTGCACTGCGGAGGAAAAGCTCCCCAGCTCTTGGGAGCTTTGTGCCAACTCGTTCTGCTCTGGTGACTGTCACTTGCCTCTGTGACCAGCTGCCCAGATCAGTTAAGGGGGATTTCTGTCCCTGCCTCACCTCTGCGGGACAGCCGGGTGTCTGCGTCCGTGTCCACGAAGAGCTTCATGCGGAAGAGATCCCGCACCTCCTGGCTGTAGAAGGCCAGAATGCCTTCAAAGAGCACCACGTCGGCAGGGTACACGGTCACCGTCTCCTCTTTCCTGGTAGGGGGAAGCACAGTCAAAATGTGCTGGGGGAGGGTGGGGAGCAAAAGAGAGGTGGGGGGAAACAGCGGTGCTCCTAAGCACTGCTCCAACCCTGGACACCACTGCTGCACCAGGGGGGTGACCAAGGAGAGGGCAGACCTACCCCACCGCCGTGAAGGGAATCCAAGGCATACGTACGCTTCCTGGAAGGATAAACAGCAAAGCAGGAAGCACACTAGCCCTTCTCCCCCTACCTCGGCCAGCTGCTGCTCACAAGTGTTACGTGACAAGACAAAAAGCCCAGGAAAGCCTAAGCACAGGAACCTGCATGGCCAGGTCTGCTTCCCTGGGAACCAGGCAGCGCTTCCCTGACAGCACAGTGCTTTTATGGGAAATGGAGCAGAGTCACACCATCCACGACCAACAAAGGCATGCAAAAATAAGCTGAACACATGCAAGGGGAGCATTACAGGAGCAAGAAATGTTCTCCTCCTTTCCTGGCATTGCCAGGGTGTTTGAGCCTGGAGTACTTGTTAAAGCTGCAAAGACCAAGTTTATGGGGAAAGGAGGTGTGGATGGGGAAGAGAAGGGGGGTCACAACCCCCCTGCACTTATGCCTGGATGTTGCTGGATGTCACTGCATGGCTACACAGCTTCCCAGACCCTCAGCCTGTGCCTGTATCTGCCCAGCAGGCTCTAACCCAGCGGCTGGAGAAGTTAGGATAGAAACTTTGTGCTGGCAGGTTAGGCACCCAAGCAGAGGGCAGGAGTTTAGGAAGGGCAGGGCTGCATGTGGTGCCACGGGGCGTTAGCAGAGGCATGGCAAGGCAGGAGCAGCTGTTAGACCTGGAGTGGGAGACAAAGTCATAGACAGGAATCTGGACCGTCTTCCCTTCTGTGATCTCTTTGAGCGTTTTCACGATCAGCTCGTTGTCAAAGGCATCTGAGGAGAGAGGAAATGTTACCCAAGACAGCTTTGCAACCTCTCCCACCCACCAGATGCTGAGCTTTGCCCAAGCCAGAGTCATTGGCACCTCACACTGGGGACAGACAGACGCAGAGTCTTGGGAGGAAAACCCTGCACCTCCCCAGGGGCAAGGCAAGGCACAGCTCTCCCGGAGCCACAGGGCTCCATGACTCTGCACCAGCCTGGGATGTGGCCTGCAGAGATCAATACTGTCCTTGTACAGCAGTGCTGACAGCCCAAGCACAGAAAGGCATCTCCTCCAGGGCTCCAGCCTTTGGAGAGACTGGAGCAGTGTTCCAGCACTGAGCTGCGGGACAGACAGGGCTCTGTTTGCTCAGTGCTCACTGCCTCTGGCCATTGTCCTCATGGGGATGAACGGACAGCAGCTCTGGAATTTCCCCACCAAGCCTGGAGATGGTTTAAAGAGCCCCTGTTGTAGTAACAGGGCAGGGCCCCCTTGGTGGAACGGTTTGCAGAGCAGTTGCACAGCTGGTTCCCTCCTTGAAAGAGGGACACAGAGCTGCTGGCTCCAGGGACTCTGCCAGGCCAGATCTCTCTGGGCCTGACTCAGCTGCACCAAAAACCAATCTGTTCCTTTGCAGCCTGCTCTAGTGAAGGGTATTGGAACAAGATAAACTTTAAGGTCCCTTCTAACCCAAACTATTTCACGATTCTATGAAAACAGTGTTCAAACTGGGGGATGTTTTTGCAGGAAGAGGAGGGTTTTAAGGAGTTTAAGGGTTTATAAGCCCCTCTTTCTCATCCCAGACACTCCACCCCATTTCTTTTCCAAGAGAGACAGAGGCAGGGGACACAGGTGGTCCCCAGCCACCCTGCCAGGGATGCATCCAGCTCCACAAGAGCTTAACTAAGCCACCCACTCCTGTTCCATGAGGATTCCGAGACCCAGTGTCCATTCAGGCTCGCTGCTGCTGGAGCTAGGGGTCCCACTCCAGCCCTCACCCCACAGTGCATGGCAGAGCCCCAGTGCTGTTCTCCATTCACCTGGGTGGTCAAAATTGAACTGGCCTTTGAGGGCTTTGGATTTCTGCTCCGAGGTGAGGACTCGGTAGAAGCTGTCTTGGCTCACGATCACCACCTGTTTCTGGCGATAGTCCACCTCATTCTGGCCCAGCAGCTGGACAATCTTGGAGCACACTGATGACTGGGAAAGGAACAGCAAAGGAAGCACATCAGCAGCAAGCTGCATTTAAGTGGCACAGGGAGGATGTCCCCAGGTAACATCCACTCCTGCTTGCTGGTCCTCCAGCCAAGTCTGTGGTTTTCCCAAAGGCATAGCCCAAAGCTGCTGAGGGAAAAGTGCTCCAGAGGCATCATCATGGTACAGTTTAGTGTGACAGCAGCACCAAGTTTGCTGCCTACCAACCTCTCCTCCGCCCCAATAGTCTGCCCACAGTTCCTATTCTGGGCATAAGTGGCAGGAGAAAAACAGTCGGCTCCTGCCTGTGTTCAGCCACACGCCCAGGGGCCCCAGGCACCCCAGCCTGCCAGGCAGCTCCCTGTAGAGCAGAGCTGCGTGACGCACCAGGGCTGAGCCTCCTCCCTGAGAAAGTAGCCTTGGTTCCCTCAGCTCTAGTTAGCCCAGAAACCCCACCGCGGCATGAGAGAGTCCTCAAAGGGAGAGCAAGCAAAGCCCAGGATGAGAATACACGAGGAAGAGAGCCTTGGGACTTTATCAGGGATCTCTGCCACAGCTGCCAGGGCTGGGAGGAGCGAGCATATCCTGGTGCCTGTTGGCAGAGCAAAGCTCAGGGCACTGCAGAATCAGCGGCTGAGGAGACACGTGGCCCTGGCTGCTGAATGCTGCTGGCACAGGGACCGGGCACCTCACACACCACATGGAGCAGGCTGGGAGAGGGTGGCTGGCACCAGTTCTGCTGGCACCAGGGCAGGCACTAGCTGCAAGGCCGCCATTGCGACATGACCCAGAACACAGCTTGGGGGACAAATCCCAAAGCCTGCTTCAGATCCTTCTCTGTAGTCATGGGAGTCCTTGGCCACTGTGTAATGCACTGGGTGATAACTGCATCACTGCCTGGCAGCAAGCAGTGCCCCAGCCAGCAAGAGCCAAGGCCAGGCCAGCTAGGGAGCGCTCTGCTCCTGCCCCACAGCATCCACTGCTTGGGGCAAGCAGCTGTTCCTGGAGCCAAAGTGAGCTGCTCTCACTCAAGGGAATCTCACTGGCTGCAGATGCCCAGCCGAGCTGCTCCTGGCCCCAGCCACCAGAAATGCTCTGCTGAGCCCTCTGCCTTTCAAAGAGCAGTGTGCCTGCCCCAACCTGCCTACCCCAGCCTCCCAGTGGCTCTTTCCATGCTCCCATCTCCCAGATGGCTCAACTGTCTGCTCCATACCTCGCTGGCAACCTCCAGCTGCAGTGCTGAAGACAGCACTGGTGAGAGGGAACCGGGAGGGGAATGCATGCCTGGTAGAGGAAGTCACCCCGGCAGGCAGAGGGCAAGGCCGTTTGCCTGAGAAGCCAGAATATTTGACAGCATTCCCATCTCCAGAGACCGTCTCTTCCCTCCAGGCCAGGCTGACCAGACTTGGCTGTGACCACTGGGCTGTGAGTCATCCCCAGCTTGGCTGGAGAGGCTCACACACAGTTCTGCTGCGGAGAGAACCGGCTGCAGCTGACCCACAGCAGTCCTGGTGGCCTGGGCATCAGTTCAGGTTTTGGGTCAGGCATGGGGCCTCCTGAGCATCCCAGCTTCGTCTCCTGCCTCTCCCAGCCGGCAATTCGCACTTCCTGAGCCACGCTGGCAGCCCTGCCCTGCAGCAAGCTGCTCTCACCCAGAACAAAGCCCTGCAAGTCCGTGCCAGTCACTTGCCCTTCGGCACACACAGACAAAGCTGGAGCCTACTCCCTGTTTCCTCTGTTTCCCCACTCCCCTCATCCTTCTCTGGCCTGCGTCAGCCCTACTGCTTATCCAGCTGTATCCCATAGATTTTGCAAAACCAGGGTGTGTTCAGTGCCTCTCTTCCACTCTTCCTGCCCACTCACTCCCCGAGACACCACTGCTTTCCCGTGCAGAAATGGGATGCAGCACAGCAGGGTTCAGCCTTGGCCACAGCTGCCAAGGACATCGAACTTCCCAGGCCCTTTGCCATTAAGAATAAACCACCTTTCAGCACAGCCACCCAGACAGATCCCCAGATCCACAGGTTCCACATGGATCTGCACCAGAAACTGCTTTCCCCAGCCCAGGGGAGGGAGCAGGACTCCTTTCCTTTGGATCAGTGAAAGCAACACATGGATTTGCATTCACTCTCTCCCCTTGGACCTCAGGATGTGTATTGGCAATAAAATCATTTGAGAGCATCAGACAAATGGTGCCAGTCTTCCTTCTGTCTTATGCACACTAATCTCCAGTCTGTGGATTCTGGAAGGTGGAGAAAAGCCTCCACCAGCTCTGAAAATCACCTTCCGGCTCCATACCCCACAATTTGAGACACTTGATGGTGTAAAAAGCCCAAGGAGAATGTACCCCTCAGCAGCTGGAGACAGAAATATATCCTCCCTCCAGGTTTCCAGATGAGGAACAGACTGTATCGCAGCTGCATTTCCCATCCAGGGCTCTGGGGTGGATGGTGCCTCTTGAAAAAGCAACCTGACAGACACTATGGACCCTTCCCTTTTCCCTTGTGGGCTCTTAGAGAGCTGGCAGAAGTGGTGGAGAAACACAATCACAAGGACATCCTGCTGTCAGGACCAAGCTCAGTTTCAGTACACCATACTGCCTGGGTGAGCAGGGATGTCATCTCCCGGCTCTGGGAAGAGAGGCACACACATCACCTTGGTCCTGGCAGGTATGGGCCAGGCACTGCTCGCATATTATACCTGCATGAAGTGCAGCAGGACATAGGGACAGTGGGAGACAGGGCATGTTCAGTTTGCCTTAGTCCATCCCAGGGCTGTGTTCAGCTTGCCGTAGTAGGGCAGCAAACCTCAGTGAGGTCCAAGTGAAGGTTTTTCCATTTCTCACTATCATTTGTGATAGGAACAACAATGTCTCATGAGGGGCAGTTCCTGATGCCAATCTGAACAACTCCTACAGCTGGACAGGCAGTTTTTCCCCTTGGCTGATAAACACCCACTGTTAAGGAGGAAGAAAAACCAGAAACACAGAGCTTGGAAACTCCCCTACACAATAGGAACAGAAACTCCCAGCCTCAGGAAGTGTCCCCACAAATAAATAACGTACCCCCTGCTTAAACCCTTTTCTCCCAAAGCAGCACAGCATACATGTGTGACTGTGAAAGATCCACCAATAACTGGAAATTAGCATAGCCAGGTTTTGGGGAGCCCCACAGATGCCCAGCAAGAACAGAGCATGACTCCGAAGTACTGCGCCAGTGTGCACCACTCTCGATGCAGGGGACACATGCTGACAATATGCACTTAGCACCCACTTGAAGGCGCAGCCTGGGCTTAGATTCCTTCTTTTGCCAATTCCTAACTGCTTCTCCCAAGGAAAAAGACAATTGTTTCTTCTGCAAGAAGCCTAGGAGTGCAGAGGATGACTTGAGAAAGGTGATGTGATCCCAGTACACAAGCTTCGTAATTTGAAGCCCATCCTTAGCCATGCCTTACATGACACAACTCATCTGCAGGAATATGAGAGCTATGTTAGAGCTCCTTGTCTCTGCTCAGACCCTTCTCCAGATCCACCTCATCCATGCACACCTTGGCACAAGCCAAAGTGAACACCAACAGTGATTCAGCCGCAGTGAACTCCCAGCAACAGGATGCTTTCTCAAGCAAAAGCATTCCCCTCCTCCAGAACTTGGTTAAAACTAAATATAGCCAGGACCCAGCAGCCTCTGAGCCTCCATGGTTGCCAAGCAGACCTTTCCCCTGGTCTGAATGGAGCCACATGGAACTGAAGCAGGACTTTCAAAGCACAAAGGCAGAGAGGGAGCCCGGCTCCTGTCATTGGTCATGACTTCCCACACACTGCAGCAAGGGGAACTCAGCTCCAGGCTGGAGCAAATCCCCGGAGCTGCACTCCCCCAGGCTTTGTGCTCGAGTTTGCTCCCTGGGAAAGCTGTGGAAACCAACCCACACCTCACAGCTCTTGGAGAGGAAGGTATCAGCACAGCACCGCACAAGCGAGAGCTCCAAGAGGTTATTCCTGAACAGAAGCAGCTGCAGCTCCCCTTGCAGGACTCCTCCTCTCAACCAAGCACACAAATAGCCAGTGTTCAAGGAAGAAGTACAGCTTTATTCTGCTGGGAAGGGAAGATGCAGAGGGCACCTGGGGAAGAAATCCAGCATATTTTCCCAAAAGGAGAGAGGTGGTACACAGGGGAAGAAACTCAACATATGGGTGTTTGGAGGCCTACCCCTGACATTTATTTGGAATGTATTAATTACATATTTAATTCACATTCACTCATGGCCTATACCCAGCTGCTCAGATATTCTTCAGGAGTTGAATAATTCCCTGACATTATTATGCAGATTACCCCGCAATCCCTCTTGGGTAGCTCTGATCAGACAGTGAATTATGACTTCCAATGGGTATTAAGGAGAACGCTGATGGACAGTGCCACAGTCAGCCACCAGGAACCACCATGAGAAGGGGCCAGGCAGGACACAGCTGAAGACTCCAGCCCCAGGTTTGATGTGGCAATGCCTCTGTCCCTGGAGGGCAAGGCCTGTCCTGGGCTAGCAGAACTCCTAAGCCTTGTGCAGGTGGCTATGCTAAGACCCACATGCTGAGAGCAGTCTGTCCATCCCCAAGGAACCTGACACTGCAGAGGGATGTTCAAGTCCCCATTCCAGCTTCAGGGAGGACCTCCCATTTTCCCAGGGACTCCAGATGAGACACCCAGCAAAAGTGACTTAGACAGAACAAGTGATTCCAGCCCTCAAGAAACACTGAAGCTGCCAGATCCCTCAGGAGGAGGAAAAGGGTTGTGCCAAAAGGAGAGGCACATGCTGGGTTGCAGTGTGGAAAGAGAGGCACAGCCTCCTGCCACCACTGCAGGCTGCTCACCCCAAGCCAAGCTGCTGCTCATAGGACAGTCCCCCGTAACAGAGCAATGCCCTTGGCCCACAACACAACCAGGGGCAAGGACAGACTGCAGCAGTCACATCCCACCAGGGAGAGGAGTCCAGAGGTTATTTCCAGGAACACCACTGCCATAACGCCCTTCCTCTGGGATCTAGATGTGAGCAGGCTTGGCAGGAGCTAGCGATGGCTTTGCAGCCACAGCAGCCTGGTTGGGGTGTCCTCATCACACCTCTGTGGATAAAACTCTCTCCAGTTTTGTGGTCTGACAGGATTTTCCCTCAGATCAAACATAAGGAACTACTGTAATTGTTTCATTTCTCTGCTGTCCTCTACAGCGTGCTGCCCTTATCTCCAGCTTATCACCTGCAGCACACAAGCTACAGATGTTGGTCTCTTCCTGAAGGTTATGGTAATTATAAAGTACCAGGAAGTGTTTGGACTGGGATGACACAGCGAACAGACACCAAATTGGGAAGGGTCCCAGAGCATCTATCAAACCTCTGCCTACAACTGCAGACAGCCAGTTCATGACCCACATCATCCTTTCCAGTCCTAATGAGAGCACATACAACACTGAGACTGGAAACTTACTGTTCTTGAACCAAAAGCCTGGGCCTCCACCCAGTGCATTCCCAGGCAGGTTCACCATCCCTGCCTTTCCCTTTGTGAGCCACAGGCCAACCAGAGCAGGAGTGGGACAGCCAGGTTTCTATTCACTCACCCTGGGACACTGTACATGTCATCAGCAATCCGGGGCTGGAGCATAAACAGGCACACACAGAGGCTCTAAACAGAGATTACATGCAGGGAGGAAAACAAACCCTCTAACACAATCCCTCCCAATCCTCTGGTTTTAGGCACAGGATATTTTTTTTGAGCCCCTACTGCAAACTCCATAGCCCAGAGCTGGCTGAGCCCACGGGACTATGGTAAGCAGGCTCCATAATGAGCACATATTCCATCAGTAACAGGAAAGGGCTGACCCATCAAAATGTCCTGTCTATCAGTCTGATCAGGGCTGGCACAGAACAACGTTCTACTAGAAAGTTTGACGAGTCTCTAGCACATGTTGACACCAGTGTTTAACAAGTCAGACCTTGTGATGCAGGGTTCCTGCCAGCCATGAACGAACGTCACCAGGAAATGGTGCTGAACCGGCACAGGGCTGCTGCAATTCTTGTTAGTCCCACTCCGGTGGGGGAGTCATTCCCAGATCTCCCCTGGGCTTCTTTGCCAGCCATCCAGGTGGTGACATTGTGGCAGTGACCCCCCAGGCTGCTGTGGGGGACCTCAGCCCTTGCTGTGGTAGGCGACTGAGCTCTGTCACAAAAGAAGTTCCATGCAGAGATAGAACTGCCTCACACAGCTCAGACCACTCCTTCCCTGGTGGCCAACACTGGCTGTCCCACCCTGGCTGGGCAATTCCAGTCTCCTGGCTGGCTTACTCTTCCAGCCTCAGCCAGCCTTCCCAGTGTTCAAAGTGCCTAGTGGAGTAAGTGAAGAGCACACCTGGCTGAACACAGGCTGCAATCTTGGTGCTCTGCAGGCTGGAAACTCTGAGGCTGCATGTTCAAACAGACATTGGGAACTTGATGTGCTAACTCAAGACCCAAATGATGTAACTACAGGGCTGCAGTGGCACCCATATTCAGCCCTCCCTATAATTTGAGGGATGAGCAGCCGACCAAAGCAATCAGCCCTTTAAAAATCTGTCTTTTCTTACAAGCTCCAGTTGGAAAGCAGCAATCAGCACCTCACTTCACATGGAGACAACAATTAATGCTTCAGCCTGAGCTCAAAGAGCTCTTCCCACCTCTGCAGCCACCCCAGCACCAGATGCTGCCACTGCTGCTGGGAGCAAGCTGCTCCAGCACTGCTGGCAGAGCTGCAAGGTCCTAGCAGCTAAGCTGAAGTGAGGACACAGGAAGAGCTTAAGGAGGTATCCCAACATTTCCCAGCTCATCTCAGCAGCCAGTTTGCTGAACTTTCCTCCAGCCCGCAGCCTGGCTGCCTGCCTTGTACACTGCAGAGTCCTTGGTAGTCAGGAATCTCTTGCAGGAGCAAGGGAAGAAGCTGTTAGCACAAAGGCCATGGGTGTAAGAGGGAAACAAGAACTCTAGCAGAACACTTGAAAGCCGATAGGATTAAAGAAAATGTGACAAACAGCCTTGGGAATCCCTCTGAGGAAATGAGGCAGTTGCAGTTCTTTTCAGGTTTGACACAGGATAGGGTCTTAATACCAAGTCATCTCCACCCCAGGAAACCACAGCAAGCTTTGTCCAGGTCACACAGTGTTTGGATTTTGGGGGACAGCAAACTTTTGTGAAGAACCTGTCCCAGCTGAACTGACTCAAAACAGTCACTGTGCAGCTTGCACAGCCCTCGCAGAGGCTGCGGCATCACAGACTGCCCAGGACCTCTATGTCTCTCCAGTTTTGCTGCTGACACAGTCCAGATTTCTTTCCAGAGCAAAAAACCAGGAAAGCACTCAGGGTTCTACCCCTATTTGAGTAGCCAAAGTTGCTCAAGCCCCTTTTGCTCACTAGGGAAGAGCATTCAGCCTTTGAACTTGAGCTCTCACAGATTTGCCTTTAAGGAACACCAGCCAAACAACCCCCAGCTCTATGGGAAGGCTGGCCGGTTCCAACACCAGCTTCCCCAGGGCACCACACGACACAAATTGTGGCAAGCTACAAAACATGATCCCATCCTTCCAGAGCCTGACCGTGCTGGTACACTAAAAAGGATGAAGGGGACTGTGGAGCCTATTACCCCCATGTCAGACCCTAAAGCAGCAGTGGGAGGAGCTGGGGGGGGGCTTGGAAGGCAAATTCCCTCCGTTATCTTTGGGCTGGTGTGCTGCCAAAGGGGTGTGTTGCAACAACAACCCTCAATTGGAGTCAAGGCAAGCCAGATGGATTTGTCACTTTCCCAGTGGGAAAGTGCCTGCTTCACGTTCCTGCTAGCACTCAAGTTTTCACCCAAAGTCAGCACATCGGCACAGTAGCCCCTGGGCTGGATCCTGGCTGCAGGCAAACCCTTAGCTAAGCAAACCACATCAGCCTCACCGCTGCTTTCCCAGAGCGTGCTGCGACACCCGGCATGGCCCAGCACAGGGCACTGTCACCAGTCAGGTGAGGGACAGACCCCCACACACCTGTCTTGCAGCTGCACTAAATGTGAATCTGAGGGGCTATGGGCACAAGTCCCAGGTTCTTTTTTCCCTGTTGCTTGGGATTTTTTGCCAGCCTTTTCCCACCAACTTCGTAGTGATCTGCTGGATTCCCTTCAATGGGCAGCACTGCACAGAGGTTTTTTAGCAGTCAGCAATCACTGGAGGGGGGGAAATCAAAGCTGAGAGACAGGAAAAGCCAGTTAGTACATCTGCCTTGCTAGAAAGGACCATTTCCCTATTTTTTTCCTAAGGCAGCCTGCTGCTCTTAAGCATTTTCACTTTGAAGTTGAGAACCACTGTGGTGTATTGTACTGTAATCACTGCTTTTACCTTGTGGGCCTGAGACACAGTGTTCAGAGACATAACAGTTCAGCAGCGCCAGACACGGTGTTATTGGGACAGCTACAGAGACTCAGACCCACGCATCAGAGAACAGACAAACCCAGCGTGTTTGAGTCACCAGGAGCTGTACTGCAAGAACAATCCAGCTTTGGTTCCCACTGGAGGAGATTGCATCCTCTCTCACCATCCCTTCCCTGTTATAGCTGCATTTTTCCCCCGCGCAGCAGCAACAGCGATCCAAGAACCAATAGGGTACTCAGAGACACATGCCTAAAACCCTGGGCTGAGGTACAGCAGTCGGGTTATGCCATCTTTTAAGAGAAAAAGGAATTCCCCTCCAAACACGGATCAACCTGGAGATCCTAAGGCTCATCCTTCTCCCGTGCCAGCCCACATTCAGTTTCCTTAGCAAGAAATATTTCACAGGTATAGCTACTTCCAAATCTATTCATCCTCCCCAAACCACCTCTTAAAAACACAGGTAGAATGTGCTGCCCTGCATACAAGCGCTGATGAGATCTGGAGCTGGCTGTACTGCTCTTAAATAAGAATGGGGGGGGAAAAAAGCAATTTTCTTTTCCCGTTAGGAAAGAAAGTGACCTAGCGAGGTTAAACAAATACAGACAGACACACTGTATGAAACAACTAAAATAAAACGCTGAAAAGCCGTAAGGCTGCCCTGCGCTGCAGCTTGGGTGTAGCAGCCTACCGGGAATACCCGCATTGCCCCGGCGGGCGGCTGCCCCGTCCCCCAGCCCTCGCCCCGCTCCGTTCCGCTCCCACCTGCCGCTGCCAAGGGCCAGCCCCTCCCGGCACAGCAGCCAGGAGGTCGTTCTGCCGCTGTGAGTCAGCATTTGCTGCAGAATTGCCTCTCCTGCTACCCTAAAGTTGGACAGAGAGGGGCATCCCCATGCACGACCGACACCACTGGGGCGGGAGGAAAAAAGAAAATTAAAAAATTTCATCACCCCCGAGGTGCCATGCGGGGAGACCTGCCCCTGGGGTTGGTGCTGGTGAAGGGGAACGGGGGAAACGGTGACCACAGCCACGGGAAAGATTCTGAAGGGGGGATGCCGCCTCTACCACGGCCGAGCTGGGGATACTCTTGCTCCGCGCAGCCCCCAGTTCCGCCCGCTGTCCCCCTTCCCCGGCTGGACCCCTCTTCCCGGTGACACAGGACACATGGTGCCGGCCGGAGAAAAGGAGCGAGCAAATCCCACAGCCACCCCGCGCCGCCCTCCACGTGTCCGCGGGGGCTCCGGCCGCCGCCCGGGCAGAGGCCTCGGCGGCCGCGCTCCCTCCACCGGATCATCGCTCCCCGGGCAGCCAGCGAGTCTGCCCGGCGCCAACCCGGCCCTTGCCCCGGCTCTATCCGCATCCCCAGCACCCACCCCGGGCCCGGGCCCGGCCGCGGAGCAGCGCACGTGGTGGGGCGGCCGCTCGGACCCGCCGCGCTGCCATGTGGCCGCCGCGCCCGGCGTGAGGGGCCGCACCACGGAGCTCCCTCGGCCCTGGCGGGACTCCCGCGCCGACCCCCCGCACCTTGCCGCTAGCCGTGCCGCCGCTGACCCCGATGAGGAAGGGCTCCCCACCGCTGGGCTGCCCCTGCTCCTCCAGCCGCTGCTCGCTATCCCCCGCCATCCTCCCCTGCTCGCCGCCGCGCCTCCTCCGCCTTCGCTCGCCGTGCGGGGCTGGATTTATCTGATGAGTCAAGGGCCTTCCTCCCCGCCTGGTTCACATCCCCGGCGCTGCGGCTCCTTGCCAGGTGCTGCCGCAGCTGCACATGCTCCGGCCCAGCCCGCCGGCGGGCGGCACTGCGGCCACATGGGCCCGCACCGCGCCGCCGCCCTCCCTCCCTCCCGCCTGCCCGCGGACAAAGGCGCTGCGGCCGCGCTGTGCGCCCAGCCCTGCTCTGTGCCCGCACTGGCTCCCTTCCCCTCTCTGACCACTCCGCTTCATCCCAGAAAGCGATGGGACCACACCATGGTGGCCCGCGGCAGGACCTCCATTATTTGTCTCCCACGCTGGCCAAAAAGGCCAAGGGCATCCTGGCCGGGATCAGCAATAGTGTGGCCGGCAGGACCAGGGCAGTGACCGGCCCCGTGTACTGGGTACTGGTGAGGCCACACCTCGAAAACTGGATTCAGTTTTGGGCTCCTCATGACACAGAAGACATTGAGGGGCTAGAGCGTGTGCAGACAAGGGCAATGGAGCTGGGAAGGGGTCTGGAGAGATTGGGGGGCCTCAGCCTGGAGAAAAGGAGGCTCAGGGGGAGCTTTATTACTGTTTACACCTGAAAGGAGGTTGTGGTCGGGTGGGGGCTGGCCTTTTTGCCCCATGTAACAAGACATAGGACAAGAGGAAATACCCTCAACTTAATCCAAGGTTTGGGTGGGTAGATTGGGTATTAGGAAAAATTTCTTCACCCAAAGGGTGGTCAGGTGTTGAAACAGACTGCCCAGGAAAATACCTGGAAATGTTCATGAACCATGCAGATGTAGCACTTAGGAACACTGTTTTGTGGTGAACAGTACTGAATTAATAGTTGGACTTGGTGATCTTAGAGGTCTTTCCCAACTGTAATGTCTCTGTGATTCTCCCACCCCACCTGGGCCCTGGTCCTGTGAGCACTCATAAATTATTATTAATGACCCCAATCCAGGAATAAAAATTAAGCTTATGTCTTTGGCAAATGGGACCTGTCTGGGAAGAGCCAAGAGTCATGATCTGGAGGCCAGGATTCAAAGTCAAAATGACCTCAACAAAATGGAAAAAGGATTGGCAATACTTAGGGTGCAAGTCTACACAGACAAATTTGATAATGATCCGTGGCAATGCGAGATAGGAACCTGCCGGCTAGCCAGGCCTTTTACAGATAAAGATCTGGAGCAGAGTGGATCAAAGAGTCAATTTGTGATGCTGCTATGAAGAAGGCAAACATCCCATTGGGGCATATAAACATCCACAGGTATCATGTTTTGAGAAAGGTGAGGCCTGCTGGAGAGTCTCCAGTGGGGAATCGGGAACAGCCCAGGGTCTGGCTTTGTAGAAGGACTGCAGGAACCATCCGTGTTTAGTCTGGACAAGGTCTCTGCTGGGCTGTAAGGCTGTGGGGACACGATAACTATTCCCAAATACATAAAAGGCTGCTACAGACAGAAATGGAACACATTTCTTTTACCAGTAGGGATTAAAACAAAACATTGCCAGCTCAACACTGTAACAAGGACAATTCATGGACATTTTCTAGAGGTGAAAATGGTTAAATCCTAGAATGGTTGTTTAAGGAGAGTAAGGACTCTCCATTTTTAAATCTGAGAATTAAAAAAAAAAAAAAGAAAAAAAAGCAGTAGGCATGCTCCTGTATGGAAAGTGTTTAGTAGTGCTGATCCTGTTTTGGGGCAGGAGACAGCCCAAGCAATGCCCCAATGCCCTCCTGGCCCTGTTCAGAGGATCAGAACTTTAACTTAGTTTTTAACTTTCCACTTCAACACAGTGAAACAGGTGTGGAGATGTTTGCCAGACAGGTCCCATGTCCCAGACCTCATAACACAGGATGTGAGAGAGGACCTTCTGGGAAGCCATGGCCCCTCTCTGCCCACTGCTCCCAATTCCTCTCCAGCAGTGCCCTGCAGACTGCAGCCTGTGCCACAGGAGCATGGCACTGAATGCAGCTGCTGGCAGGGAAGGAAGTGCTATATGTGGATGAGAACTTCCTGCAGGGATGAATTCCCGTGGATTCCTATGGCCCCATGCCAGTTTCCAAGCACTGACCATGTGCACAGGTCCTGTGCACCGCACTGGGACCCAGGAGGTATTCACAGCTCTTCTTTCTTACTCCAACACCGACACAGCTGTATCTGGATGGCAAAACCTCCTCAGGACAGTGAGACCTCCAGGTTATTTGGTTTTCCTCCTGCCTGCCCTCACTGCTGCCCTGCTTGGGGACAGTCCAAACCCTCTGCTGTGCTGCACCTGTTTCAGGCTGTGCTGCCCATCCTGAGCCTCTCTGTAGGATGCCCATCATGGCATTTCACCTCCAGGTCCCCTTATTGCCAGACATGTGGCAGGAGCAGACACACCTGCAGAGGGAAGGATAAGTGCCTCTTGATGGGCCCTGGAGGGGTATCAGCTAAGGATATCCAAGGTTTATTTATACAGAACACATGGAGAACTTGCAAAGGTCAGGTTAATGGCTCTTTCAAAACCAGGCCAGGGCTCTGAGCTAGAAGCAAATAAAATCTAAGTTCTGGTTAGTTTTAGATGGCACCTTTCCTCAAAACTGAGAATTTTACACACCCTTTTATTGGCTGCTGGTCACTGACACACTGTGCAAAGCAACTGAGTCTTCTGTTCAGTTTAAGTTTGGAGTCTTCAGTATATGAAACCTACTGGGATTATGTGTCTCTCTAATCTGGTTTCAAGGTTGCCTCCATAAATATTACGACTTCTATATCTAGAATGTTTGTAGACTACACCAGCCCATAACTCATGTAACCAGAGCAATGTATTATGCAAATGCCTTCCTTTTTCTCATATCCCAGGCTGGTAGATCAGATCAGCTCTCATCTGTCCTTTACATGTTGATCAAAGCACAGAATGCTGTTTAGAAAAGGAAATGCCATTGAGGGTAATATGCCATGTGTTGTCTGAAGAAAGGATCTGCTCATAAGGATCCTGGTGTGATTCAAAGTGACAGGATGAAATTACAAAAAGCCTTGTCACCTCTACCTCCAGTTCAAAGCACGGACAGTAGAGAGGAAAGAGCTTCATGTCACAGACCATCTCCTCCTGACCTGGGTCTGCCAAAAAAACACCATTCAGTATCAATAACTGATACCACATGAATAATTTCCCATAGCAGTATAAGAGAAACTATTTCAAAATACTGCTTTGATAGATGCTGATACATTTCACAGCCAGGAAAGTCAGGGAACTCTAGAGAGAGAGAGAGGGTGGAGGATGGCATACAGCACAGGGAAGTGCATGAGGTGGCACAAAATAATATCAGAATCACAGAATGGACTGGGTTGGAAGGGGCCTTAAAGATCATCTCATTCCAACCCCCTGCCATGGGCAGGGACACCTCCTACTATCCCAGGTTGCTCTAAGCCCTGTCCAGCCTAGTCTTGATACTTCCAGGGATGGGGCAGCCACAGCTTCTCTGGGCAACCTGTGCCAATACCTCACCACCCTCGCAGGGAAGATTTTTTTCTGTAAATCACAAGTCCTGCCACATCACCAGCTGTCAATATCTTCCTGCTGTTCACCCCAAATTGAAATATCCATCCTCAGTTCCATCCCTGTCTCCCTGACGGCTCTGAGTCTCGTATTGCTGACATCCAGTTCTCAGTTCTGCCCTAATGTCGCAGGAAGGTCCCCGTGCCTAGACACGGTGCTGGGACTTTCCTGCGGTGCGTAGCTGCACCCCTCAGTGACGTGTGACTCAGCCACCTGCACACATGTGGCTCTCTGGTTTCCTTGTGTGCCTGCCCCAGGGCTCAGAGAGGTTGCTTGCTCTCTGACTTCATGCCCTCCCTTGCTGCTTGCACTCTTCTCCGAACTACAGTTCCTCACCCTCTTTCTGAATGAAGTGTTTAATTTAAGGGTGATAGGTTTTTTCCTTTCCCTGTTTTTCACTCAGCTCTGCCCATGTAATTCCACCGTGCATCACTGTCACCAACATCAAACTCCTCTGTTACGTAAGGACAGGCACAAACCTGCCCTCCCCTGCCTGCCCTGTTTCCTTTTCTGTATTTCTGCTTTCTAGGTCTCCTCACCCCATTACAACCCGTGGATTTGGTCTAGTTCTGCTGCTCCAGGTGTAACTGCTGAAGCCTCAATAAAAGTCAATTAGTCTCTCTGCCAAATCCTTGCCATTATTGCACTGTCCTCATTAATGCACTTCTTAGTCTCATCCCATCCGTGAATATTTTACACACACGAGCAATGGGAGATTTAATTCCCTGTGAATCACAGAATGCTGTACTCCACTGCTGGCTGTACAAGGAGTGTGTGGGACAGACAGCAACAGCCCCTGGTAAAGGGCAGGCAACAATATTCCTAAATATTTGATCCCAGAAAGTGCCCTCTGGTGAGATGTACTAACAGGGTATTCATAGAATCATAGAATCCTTGAATGGTTCGGGTTGAAAGTGACATTAAAGATCATCTCGTTCCACCCCACGCCATGAACAGGGACACCTTCCACTAGAAGGTGCCTCCACCAGTTGCTCTGAAATTCTGTCCAAGCTGGTCTTGAACACTTCCATTCACGCCACTGGCAATTTAACCCAGGGCAGAGTTGTGGAAACTAGGAAGGCTTCTCCAAGCCAACCTTTTTACAAGAGCTGTGTTGAGCAAAGCAAACACCTTGTGCATGTTCCCTGGCAAGCGGATTCAGGCACTACATCCCAGCAAGGAGAAAGGAAGGCAGACACCCAGACTTTAAGGTGTCAAACTCCACCAGGGGAGGTTTAAGTCGAACATTAGGATGAATTTCTTCACAGCAAAGGTGATTAAACATTGGAACGGGCTGCTCAGGGAGGTGATGGAGTCACCATCCCAGGAGCTGTTTAAGGAAAGACTGGACGCGGCCCTTGGTGCCATGGTGGTGTTGGGTCACAGGTTGGACTCGGGATGATCGCGGAGGTCTTTTCCAACGTAATTGGTTCTGTGAACCCCTCCGCGAGCTCTGGACCGGGCGCGGCCTCACCACGCTCCGGGTGCGGGACTGGGGCGTTCAGCGGCAGGAAAAGAGTCCGGGCCCCGCCGCGCCGCTGTGACAGAGACCCACCCTCAGCCCCGCTGAGGGGTGGGGCCCGTCGCCACGATTGACAGCCGCGTCGTCCAATCAGAGCAGCGCCCGCCGCGCCTTCCTCGCCCCTCGCCCTACCCGCGGTTTCTCCCGCAGCTGGCGGCGCCCGACGGAAGCGCAGGTGGTCGCTTCCGGGCGTTGTTAGGCAACGGGGTCATGCAGCTTCCGGGTGGACTGTGCACTTCCGGGTCTGCGGCGGTGTTACCGGGTCGGGGGTGGTGGTGGCACCACCATGAGTACCATGTTCGCCGACACCCTCCTCATCGTGTTCATCTCTGTCTGCACCGCGCTGCTGGCCGAGGGTGAGCCGGGGAGGGCGCGGCTGTGTCCAGGCGGGCGCCGGCAGCTCCCTCGAGCGCTAGCAGGGAGCGGGTGAAGGGGCGGCATTGGGGTCCCTGGGGAGGGGGCGAAGAACAGGGTAGGGGGGCTGTGAAACGGCGCTCAGTGTCTCGGGGTCACCTGAACCTCCTCAGGGGCACCCGAGAGGACAGCGGTGAATCATCCCCGAACAGCCCTGAGCTCTGGTGCAAAGCGGTGGAAATTGAGGTTTTCCCCTCCAGGAGGGAGGGAGGCTGTTGGAGGATGAAAGAGGTCATAGTGTTTTTCCCCCATAGCTGTTGTGGGAAGGATGTGAAGAAATTGCCTGACCTTGCAATGACGGTGGCTTAAGCTACTTGAAAAGTTTTTGTATATTTAAATGGTTGAAATAGGAGCAGCTTTTTAAGGAAGTGTTGGATAGGTGCCTTTTGGGGTAGTCACAAGTCAGAGGCCCCTTTCTGGCATTGTACATGTCTCCAAATCCCCTTTACTCCCCCTGTCCGCAGATCTTCATCCCACGGCTGCAAAACACCATCTCTGTGCATCCCAGGGTGGGGAGAATCCCCAGTGGAATGTGGCCTTCTAGGAGCCCTGGTGCCTGGGTTTTAGGGTTAGAAGGTGTGGACATCCTCTGCCTTTCACAGCACGAGGCTGTGCTGACCTTGAAAGTGTTTACAGGGTTCCCTTCTCTGCAGCTGGTGAGTCCAGGGACTCAGCAGTGTGGTCCTGCTGTCAAACCAAAGCCAAAAAACCAAAAAAGGGGCCAGAAGCTCTGTGTAGGGGCTGACATTGAACTGCTCACAAACCAGTGGTTCTGCACTTGTGGCACAACTGGTTTTTGTCATGTTTAAATGCAAGGATTGAGAGACTGGAGATTCTCTGGAGGTTTCTTCTAGCCTAAAACCTAATTTGTGTTTTCAAAATGTGATGCTACTTACAGAGAGGTCCTGGGAGGAGTAAAAATTATTCCTCAGGCCTTAATTAGGTACTGGGGAAATGTAGAGCACTAAGATGTTTATTATTGCCTTAATCAACCTTTGATTTTAAGGTGAGCAACAGCTTGTAGTTATGAGTATGAAGAAACTGAAGCTGATCACTTCTGAAGATGTTTATTTTAGCGTTTATTTTGTACATGTTTATCAATAAAAGTAAAAACTAAAAGTTTTTTTTTTTTTAGTTTTATATCTATAGCTCATTTCATAGTTTCTTTTACGCTTCCATTTTACATGGACCTTGGGAAAGGGATTTGAAGGAAAGGAAAGGGATGATAGAGCTTGCTGGTGCTTTGTGCTCCTTTGGCTGTGTTATAATGGGGTTTTGTGGACATAAAGTTTAATTTCTGAATTTGGATTTACTCACTCATATCAACATTTTTGCAGGAGGTCTTTACTTACCTCATTACTGGCTGAGTGTTTATTTCAGGTATAACTTGGGTGCTGGTGTATCGGACAGACAAATACAAGAGATTAAAGGCTGAAGTGGAAAAGCAGAGCAAGAAATGTAAGTACTCTTCAGGGGCTTATTTCTGTCCTTAATTCTGGTGTTTTACTGAAGGAAGCTCAGCCAAAGACCTTTTCTGTTGTCTAAATTGCCCCTCCTGTTGATGGAGGATAGGAGGGAGAGAGAGATTGGTACTGGCACCTTTTCTTCTGAACATAAGTAGCCATTGTCTGAGATAAATGCCTGAAATATCTTCAAAGATGCAATTTCCACCTTTCAGAAAAGGTCTGTAGAAAGAAAGAACTAGGGTTGAATAATGAATACCATGAGGAAAAAGCATTTAATGTAAAGATTAAAAGTGGTGATTAATGGTCGGGGATGAGTACAGACAGAGCCATCATAGAAAAGTCTGAGTAATCAGCTGATGTTAAAACAAATTATCCTGATGTAAACTGGAAGCAAATAGAACCAATTTGGAAATAAGTCCCAGGTTCATTCCATAGAGAGGAGGTCTGAGAGGTCTGGGAGGGGCTAAACAAAGCTTGAGGGAAGAAGGGAAAAGGGAGATGAGGGTGAGCAGTCAGAAGATCTGCATCAAATATTAAGAGAAACGGTAAACAGGAGGGAGCATGGGATGCTTAAATGGACCTGTCTGTATCAGAAGCCAAGTTGCAGAAGAGAAATCTGACCTTTCAAACTCAGCTGTTACACACCCTACAGCAGTAAGAGACAGCACACGACAACTGGGGCCATAATAGAGCTGGTTTTACCTTACAAGTACTTCATTGTGGTGTCAGTGCTCTTGAATGCATGAGAGAATGATAGTATCACATATTGCTCTTACCAGCCCAGCCTATTCAAGCCTTCCCCTGGGCAATATAAACTGAGGAGTTAAGTATAGTCATGTTTGTGTCACAGCTCCGACATGAGGGGCTTTTGTCACTGGAGCAGTAGCAGATGGGGATTGCATCTCTGCCTGCCTCTCTTGAATCCCACTTGTCCTATGTGTGGGATAGGATTAGCCCCAGAAGAACAAGTTAGAGAATGAGTTGAAACCCAGCTGCAAACTTAGTGTCCTCTCGTGTTAGTGCTGTTAAATTCCAAAAGCAGTTAGCAGGGCTTAATCTCTAGGGCTTAATGACTGCTGTAAGAGTTTAATGCTGTTTGCTTTTATAGCTCTCCTGGTATCTAGGCTATCTTCTGTGAAGGGAGTGATGTGAGGTTCATGCATCTCAATTAGTTTCTGATCTCCTTGTTTGATTCCCCACCCCCAACCAAAAAAAAAGGTAAAGCTGAATAAGGAGTCAGTAAAAATTCAGCTTTGCTTTTTTCCCTTCCCCTCCTGTGCTGAGGACAGCTGGCTGACCTGAGGACTCACAACTTGCCAAGTGGACCACTTGAGCCACACCTTTCAACTGTTATCTAACACATCTGAAACAGGAAAAAACACATTTGAGATCTTTAAGCTCTCCCATGAGGGTCCTAGCGATCCTTAGGATTTGCAAAAACAAAGGCTCTGAGTAGTGTGCTTGAAGGGACATTGTTACTCCTTGGTTTCATCTCTTCCTGTCCTCTCCTTCCTAGTGAGAAGCTCAGCGTTGTCTGAGGCTGCTGCAGGGATTGTTCTGGGTAAATGTAGGGATAAATTTGCAAGGCTGAAGGCTGGCCCTGGAATTTCTGATGTGTTGACATGAATGTTCCCACAGACAGGCTTTAGAGACTGCCCAACAGTCCTAAGGGAATTGGGGCTGGAAGTTCCTCGGGGTTGGCATAAAGCTTAATAGCACTGTATAGAGTTTAGAGCTGGGGCCATGGGGTTATGTGGACCAGGGCAGGGATGGACTGATCGGGTTTCTCCAGCTGGATTTGGCATAAGGAAGGTTATGGAGACAGTGTTCTGTGAGCACTGGGTGCATTGTGTCATCTGACACCTGTCTCCAGTATTCCCGAGGGACACAAGCTCCCTGTTTTCCTCCCTGTGCTAGCCTGCCCACTAAAGATTCTCTTGTTCTTTGGGTAAAACAGTTGTGTCTCACTCCATTGCCATGGAGGGATGATGTTTAGGTGACTTGCCTGGGCTGGGTGATTCTCTGAGCAGTTGTGACTGACACGGGCATTTCATAAGGCAGCACTACAAATCCTATTGTGGCTTGGAAGGTTGGCTGTCTTCATTTCCTCTGTGCTTTGAAATCAGGGCTGGAAGGTCAGTGCTGAACTGGTACTTCACGAGGGAGGGGAGCCCTAGCACTCAGGTGTCTGTAAGCTAGCAATGAGCAAGGCTCTTAGTTGATAGAGTAGATATGGTATGTGCAGTTTGCATAAATGCAGAGATTAAAGTAAAAAAGGGCCACTCTCTGTTGTTAGACCATGGTCATGCTTCATCATCCTTCCTTCTTGGAGTGCTCTTGTTATAGGTGTTGAATGAAAATGTCTCTTTTGTTCTTGGAAAAGGCCTTGCTGTCCCAGAACCTCATTTGCAGCTGAGCAGCACACTGACAGTGTTACCATTTCCCTTTGCTGGCTCTGTTGGCCTGGTTTGCTGCAGTGGTGGTTGGTTGCAGGTGCTTGGTGCATGTCTGATTTGCGGTTTTAGTACCTTTGAATGTAGGCTCCAACTTTAAAATATTGGAAATACTTCAGTCTTAATTAATTGAAGAATGGAGAGGCTGTGGCTGACTGCTTGGTCAGCATTTCCCTGAGAATGCCTGCCTGTGAAGAAGGGATGTACGAGAACACAGGCTTTCCTGTATTCTGCTTCCCACTGCAGATAATCGGGAGCAGAGCTTGCCACAAAGCTCTTTTCATTCTACTTGCTGAATCAAAAGTACTGTCTAATACTAATGACAAATCAGCAAGGGTCAGTTGAGCCAAAATTGTCCCCAGACTGCTCAGTCCACAATGTAATGGGCTCTTGACAGAGTTCAAAATTAACCCTTTAAATATGTCTGTATCTTATCCAGGGGTTTGAAATTTTTTATTATAGTTTTTAAGTGATTGCAGTAATCAGCCTTGGTAATTGATAACTTACTGATTCTAAATATGTTCTTAGTCATACTTAGCTGCTTTTTGTGCCCCTCTTTTGCAAAGGAATAAAATGTTTTGTTTGGTGTGTGGAAAAGGAGTGGTGGTATCCTGTGCAGAAATGATGGAATATCTTTTCATTTTGCAGTGGAAAAGAAGAAAGAAACAATAACTGAATCAGCAGGCCGACAGCAGAAAAAGAAGATAGGTAAGACTGCTGCCTCAAGAATGGTAGAAAGTTGAGAAACTCATGGAAGTGATTATCCTTTCCTTCCTTTCAAGGCTATTTATTCATTTGTCTTACTCTTCCAAGGCAGAGATACCGAACCTCCTGGTGGTTTTGATACAATGGGTGGATAACTGAGAGGAGCAGCACCTCTTGCTGAGCTCCCTGACTTTTTCTCCCATTTTAGCCTTGATATCCATGGCTGTTACTAACTACTAGCTGTCAAAGCTCTTTGCTGCAGTGCACTGACAGCTTGCAGTAGCTATAGGACTCCGTGATTTTGGATCTTTTCTTTTTGCCTTCATTTGAACAGTTCCAAGCTGAAGGTGTTCATGTTAACTGTAACTGTGCTTAGATTAATTTCAAGTTTGATAAAGTAGTTTTGCTCAATTTTAGGCAGTGATTTATTTTTCCATTTTCATTGTAAGCTGAATTCCTTCTGGGTTAGGGTAACTCTTTAAGTACTGAACTAAGCAAGAACAAGCAAAAGAGAGATTTAAAGGAACATGGGTTTTGAGAAGTTCTGCTATCTGCAGGACTCGCAATGTGCAGCAAAGCTCAGTTAAGTTATTACAGAGATCGTGGCAGGAACATTTCTGAGAGCTCCTGGGAGTTGGTTTCCTCATTCCTCTGTAACACCAGGTAGCTGGATTAGTCATTTGATCTGTACAAAGCTTGAGAATTATAAACACATCTTCAAACAGTTCTTCCTAGGTAGAAAACCTGTTGTCGTTAGATTCCTGAAGGGACAGGAGCCAAAATCCTTCCTCTTGTGCATTTCAGTTCTTAATCTTGACTAATCCCTGCGTGGGATGAACACTGCTTGATGGATAAGGCAACTTTGAAAGTGACCATATGTAACAACTGCAGATAACATTAAAGAAAAAAAGTGTGACAATGACTTTTTTGCAGGGCACCATCCAAGCTGTGTTCCTAGCAGACAATATTTTACTTGTGCTTGGACTAAACCAATAAACAGTAGAATCTGAGGACTTCAGATGCTCCACCAATTTTTATGCACTGAAATAATCTTGTTTTGCAGATGAAAAACAAAGCACAAAGGGACAAAGATCAGAACTTAGGAAATGACCACTGATTTTGTTTGCTGTGATGCTTGCTGGCCAAGCCTAAGATTCCAACACTGATTTTTTTCTTTTTGTATTTTTTTTTTACAAGTCCTGCATAACTTCAGTATTTCATTTGTGTTCAAGCAAAGCTGAATTCTTGGTGTTTCTGAAAAATCAGACCCTAAATCAGACCACACTGGACTTCCAGAAAATTACTCACAGCTGTTAAATGGTTTTGAAATCTCTGATCTCAGTAACCTATTTGATGTCAAATCATTCTGCAAGATGGGGCATTGTTATCACAGCAAATCTACATGTGCTGGAGTTCTTCCAAGTTCTACCATTTTAGTTAACAAAAAGTAAATATTGAGCTGAGGCTTTATGGATAAGTAACAGCTGTGATGGCTGCCTCAGTTGCCATCTGTTCCGCACACAGAATAAGACAGGAGGTGTGTGGATGATATTACTTGGTTTCATAAGGGATGAATCATGCATGTGCACAAGGAGGTAGAGGAAAAGTTGCTTGGGAAGGCTTAATTTGGTTAAAAACGTCATTTTTAACGGAACCAATTGTAAAATGAACCAATTGTCACATTGTGTCTAAATCACCTTTGACACTGCTGGAACAGGACACCTTTAGCATTGGTGTAGCCTTCTGTCATTTCAGTTTAAAGAGATAATTTGTTAGTTTAAACCTTGCTACTGCTTTCTGTGTGCATGTGTATCTGGAAGAAAAGACAGTGACATTCCCAGAAGTCCACGAGTGCTGGATGGATGGCAAAACTAAAACAAAACAAAAACCCCCAGTCCTGGCAAATCTGCATCTCTGAGTCCTTATGGTTTGTGTTCCAATGAGCAGAGTAAGATGATTTTGAACTCCAGGGAGCTGCTTGTTAACCCCATCCCCTTTTCTGTGCCTTTGCCCAGCTGTAAAGTACCCAGTAAAGTACTTAACAGGCTGTTTCTGTACGACTCGGGCAGGAATAGGCCATTTCTATATGTTGGTAGATCACCTAGAACATGTTCACTTTGAATCTGTAGAAATAGGTGAGAGACAGGTCAGGTATATTGGGCTGTCAAGGCTGTGTTCTTTCCTCTGTGTAGCCTTTAGCCCACCTAAATAGATGCAGAGGGGAAAAAACAAGTATTTGTGCCAAATGTGATTTCTGAAGAGCTGGCCTGTGGTTGCTGAAATGTCCCAGGACAAAACTTTCCACCTGGGTCAGGAAGCAGGTGTCTGGAAGGTTCCTGCCAGAGGGGATGGTCTGTAGTTAGGAGCAAATGGAAACAGCAAGAGGGTTCTAACAAGTTGGGTAGGGGTGTTGCTATTGCATTTCATAACACTGACTGTGAATCCCTGTGCTTAGCAGGGGCTTGGGAGAGAATTGTGGAGCTTCTGAGCTGTGGGCCTCTTGTACTGAAACTTCAGTGGGGATCCCTAGAAACTCTCCTGCCGGATAGCCCTTGGCAGTCCTTCTGCATCCTCCCCTCTTCACTCATGCTGATCTTTGGATATTTCTTCATTATCCACATCCTTACTTCAACTGGCTGTTGTGTCCCAGCCCTGGCTGACCCTCTGGATCCTCAGTCTGAGAGGAGCACATGGAGTGATGGGGACATGGGACAGGAAAGGTGACAGACAGTGGATAATGCTGAAGGCCAGAGCAGTCCTCCAGTGAGGAACACGGAAAATGCCTCTTGAAAATCTGAGTATCTTTGAAGTCTGTGGTGATTTAAGGACAGATTAATTTCCAATGAAAGTATTTTCTGCAAAGCACAGTAATACACTCATTACTGAATTTCATGTAGGAAATCTTCCTCTTTGGAGAGTCTCCTAGGTGTGAGAAGGGTGCAGAATTCATTACTAAGACCAGCAGGATGTTGGCATTGCTGAGGTGCAGCTCCCAGCTCTATGTGTGGTTTTCCCTTTTGAGACCTCCAAAAGGAAATCCTTACTTATGCAATGTATGTATGATGGTGTGCAGCAAACTGATTACTGCTCCCTTTGGGAACTGTGGTAGAGGGGCACTGTCTCTGTTTCCTGGCAGCAGTGCTCATGCTCCTGTGTGAGTTGGTTGAGTTAGCAAATCTGACATTGGGTGCATTTCTTTCAAAAGTGCTGAGTGTGTGATTCCAGCCGCCTCCTCTCTTTGTGCTTGACTTGCTGCATGTTGCTGTGGTGGAGAAGCAGTTGGCTATGTACAGATTTTCACTTTCTACTGTCTGGCAAAGAGAGCTGGAGTTGATTTTGGAAGTGTTATTTGTTTGGAGAGCCAAAGAGGTTAAGTTTTCCTGAAAATGAAAACACTCTGGTTTTTAGGTTGACATAACTGATTATAACTGTTGTTTTTGTCTTTCCAGAGAGACAAGAAGAAAAACTGAAGAATAACAACAGGGACTTGTCAATGGTATGAAAATTTAAAGCCATTTCCCAACTGCTGAAGATTTCAGTCAGTCTTCCAACAGAAAGACTTAGTTCGATTGGCAGACATAGTGGCTTTTCCTCTGGAAAGGTCCTTCTGGATTTTCTGTAATAACTACAGATTTTAGTATGAGCCACAGAGTTCTTCAACAGTTACTGCCTCATCTCATGCCAAACCTTAGCTATTCTCATCTTTATAAGTCTCCATGATGTTTTTCAAAGTAGAATTAATTTTTGTGGCTTCCTATAACTTTGGTCATTGTAATGATTCCCTGATCCCCTGGGAATCCCCCTGGTAGGTTTTATAGGCTTAAGGAAAAAGAAAACCAGTCTGTGCAAGTGAACAGGACAGTTCTTGAGCACTTTTTGTCTCCCTGAAGCAGCACTTCACATCAGTGGCCCACACTGTGGCTGCCTTTGTACCCAGCTGTTGACTTCTCTTTCGGACTTCTCCAGTCACTTTTACAACCCATGCTCCTGGGTCATCCTTTTTCCCTGTTGATTTCAGTGATCTGTACAAAGCGTGTTTTTAAGGGTGTGAGCTCATAATGCCTCAATTTGGGCCTGCTGTTTTGATTATCTCTGACCTTTCTATTTGCAGGTTCGGATGAAATCCATGTTTGCCATTGGCTTCTGCTTCACTGCCCTGATGGGAATGTTTAACTCCATGTAAGTATCCATTTCCTGGATTTTTTTCTTAATTTTTTATGGTGAATATATCTTCCACTCTCTCTTCATCACTTGAAGTGTTAAGAGTGACATTGTCCAGCCAAGAACCATAAATAGATAAATGGATCCATATTTCATATGAAGATGTGGTGGTTTGGTCATCACATGCACATTCTGCGCAGGAGGGAACATTGGGTACTGAACACAACCAAACTGAACAAATTTCATTCAGTCTAGACACAGCTTTAATATCTTTTCTGCATGGGAACATCCTGATTAGGGCAAGTTTGGAGCAAGTCAGGCAAATGTCTTCTGCTGCTTTGGCTTTGTGACCAAAGAATGCTCTTGCAAACAAAACTGGGTCAGCTCCCTTGCCCTTAGGAATGAGCTGTAATTGCAGAGTTTATTGTTGCCCTACTCGAGGTAATCAGACTCCGGATATAAACAGGTCCAGGCATGGGCTCTGAGCTTCATTTGCTTTAAAAGTGACCTGGGATAGGTGTAGTGTAAGAAAACAAACAGTCAAGAAACCCCAGACTGGTTTGCATGGTTATAGACAGCTTTGTTTCAGATATGCAAATACGAAAGGCTGTGCTTGGCTTTTAAAACTTGATTCACTTGAAATATGAACTGTTGGCTGTTAAATCTGAAGATGACATGAATATTGTTAGGATAACCTTTAGGCTGCTTGATATCTGGGCCCTGCAAACAGGAATTTACATTCTTGGGCACCAAAGCCTTTGTCCTCTGTGCTGGCAGTCCCCAGGATACAGTCAATTGTTATTTTACTGGAGATCTGTGGGTGGATGAATTACAAACATGGGGTAACATAATAACAGAAGTGCCGCGGTGTGGATCCTTTATTTACTCAGCTTAGTCAGACTTCAACACTGAGTACTCTGAGCAGAGCAGAGCAACCCAGCACTGGAGGGCTTTAAAATTTGGGTACAGTCTTGGGTCACTGATGTCTCATTTTACTGCAGCCCTGAGCAGGGCTGGAGGTGCATTGTGAGCAGCAGGGTGTCTGAGGGGGAATTTGCAGTGCTGCCCTCGAGACCTCCAAGTGCTTGCCTTGCTCTTTGGATACAATTCAAACACCAGCACCTGCCGCTAAAGCAAACTGAAA